>ML363132.1:0-35830 GCA_005239505.1 Nicotiana paniculata | reverse complement strand
CTTAATATTTATAGCAAAATAGTATAGAATTTCGGTGTGGTCAAAAAATAGTTGTTCACAACGTCAACTCCTCCGATAATCATGTGGATGATGTGCTGGTTCTTCTATTTCATTTTTCCTGTTTGCCTCTCTTTCTCGGAATTGGTTTTTGGCTCGGCCGCTGAGGAACTCCCGAAGGTTCCCTTTGCTAATCAGTCGGGCCACCTCTTCTCGGAGCTATCTACAGTCCTCGATCCTGTGGCGTGCATACCGTGAAATTCGCATATCAGGTTAGGGTTCCTTTGCGAAGGATCTGATAGTACGGGCCTTGGCCATTTGGTGTCTTTGATTTTACTGATGACCGATACTATATCTGAAATATCAATGTTGAAATTGTACTCGGATAGCGGGGTGCCTCTATCGGCCATGTGTGTCTGTCGAACCCTGCTTTTTTTATGAGTCCCCGAGGGTTTTGGCCTCGGTCCATCCTTTGATCACTTAGAGGTAAGTTGCGCCTCGGGATATTTCTCTGATTTTCTATGTATGGTTGCTACCTTTCTTTGTTTGTCCTTGGCTCTCTTTCTGTAAGCCTCGATTCTTTTGCTAAGACTCTGCTAGGATACACCGAGCTCGAGGGGGCTTCTAATTGGTCGTCATCGACCCTGATCTTAGATTGATACATGTTGTGTACATCCGCCCAAACCACGATGGGGTACTCGATTAAGTTCTGCTTCAGCTATTTTGAAGCTATCGAGCTTCGTTCATTCAAGCCCTGAGTGAAGGCTTGCACCGCCCAATCGTTAGAGACCGCTGGTAATTCAATTCGTTCCAGTTGAAAGCGGGACACGAACTCCCCCAACATCTCGTTCTCTCTTTGTTTGATTTTGAAGACATCAGATTTCCTTGTAGCGACCTTGATGGCACCAGCATGTGCCTTCACAAAGGAGTCCGCCATCATGGAAAATGAATCTATCGAGTTTGGGGGCAGGTTATGATACCACATCATGGCCCTTTGGATAGTGTTTCTCCAAATTTTTTCAATAGGACGGATTCAATCTCGTCATCTCTTTGGTCGTTTCCTTTCACAGCAAAAGTTTTGGTAGTAATGTGCTCATTGGGGTCCGAGGTCCCGTTGTACTTCGGGAGGTCGGGTATCTGAATTTCTTCGTGATGGTCTTCGGAGCCGTGCTTTATGGGAATGGATTTTGCACGAACTTCTTTGAATCTACACCCTTGAGAATCGGCGGTGCACCCGGATCTGATCGACCCTCGAGTTATAGGTCTCCATCTTTTTGTTGTTAGCTTCTATCTTCTTTTCGCCTGATTCAACCCTCTTTGTGAGGTCCTCGAGCATCTTCATGATAGCGGGGTCGGCTGCTGACCCGTTGTTGCTCGACCTCTCCGGTGCATGTTCACCTCGAGAAGCCGTTTTCGGTGCCGCTCTGCTTGGAGTTTTTTGATGGCTTTGCAGTTGAGCAATAGCCACGTGTTGTGCTTGAAACATCTCAAAAATGATGTGAAGGCTAACTTCTCTTTCCCTTTGAGCAGTGGATCTCTATGCTCCATGTTGGTCTCCCTCGCGCACATTTCCGTCTGTATGAGAGCTTACATCAACATGTTGAGCGTTGTGCGAGCTTTCATCGATGGGGATTTGCGCTGGTGCCCCTTCAGGGTTTTGTGGTGGTACACCAGTACCTGAAGTAGCTGCGTCGTTCTCTCCATGATCCTCAGGGCCGTTGTTTTCATGTGCATTCACTGAGTTAGACATTTTCTGACCTGAAATTGAAGATCTTTGGACAAGAAAAAGTGTAAAGAGTGACTTGTGTTTTCAGGAAACCAGCACTAAAACAATCACTATTATTTTTGGCCCTACGGTGGGCGCCAAGCTGTTTACCTCAAAAATGGTAATCACAATTATATTTTATTTTATGGTTCTAAAAATACATGATCTATTTTTATACCAGTTGAGTAGATGCTAAGTGAGAGGTGAGAAAACGAAGTAAAAACGAAAGATAACAAGATTATGCAAATCGAGCAGTGGAGAGACGGGGTCTCGAGGTCGGCCTGAAGGGGCCTCGAGGTCGAGCTCGGGAGCCTGACAAAGGACCGTCACTGATGATATAACAATACTGAAGGCCTCGAATATGGCCTATTGGTGATTAATAACGAATAATAAATGAAGAACAACTAATGAACACAATAAATCAATGAGACAATTATAGAGAATGTTTGAGTTAGAGAGTAGAGAATGTTATTTGTCTTGTGTATTGAGTATCATGTGTGTTACAAAGTGACAAATTCCCCTTTTTATATAGTACATGTGTAATTAATGCAAAGAGAGATGGCTTGTACAACCATTTAATGCCACGGTATGGACTTGTTCTATTTTATGTATTTTGTCAGCTTTAACCACGTACTCTTTGGGAATTTTCCGTCTTTCCACGTTGATTTTCGATTTGCACTACCTCGAGGCCGAGGACCTTCGATATGTCCCTCGATGCCAAAATTTGAATCTTTGAGCTTTCTAAGCGTTGTAATGATCGTAAAATTGGGCTCTAATCGTATACACAAATAATAATCCTTTCGCTTTTTGGTTTTACTCAAAAAACATGGTTCAATTAGCCATGATAAGCAAAATTAAACTTGTCGATCAGATAAGCTGACGGATATTTTCAATATAGATTTTCTTTTCTTTTCGAATTTCATCAATATTATGACGAGAAAAAGAGAAGAAAAGGAGAAAGTGACAAGGAGCCTACGTTAAATGAACATTTGAAAATACTAGAGAAGATATATTTAAGAAGCACGACTACAAGTTGGAATGGACTTCCACGAAAGAATTAATGCGTTCGTTGTCTTCTCATTGATTGAAATCAAAGAAAAAGGAGGGCTGTACGCGGTTTCTAGGATAAAGCCAAGCAGCACTACATGTTTCACGTGGAAATTCCTTTTTTTCCTCTTGGGCAGTAGTGTGGGCTTCGCTTCAACTGTTATCCGAAATATCTCCGTGATGTCATGTCACATTTAATGGAGTCCAAAACCAATGAAAGGTGGAAATCTCCAAAAGAATAATAATGCCAAAAAAAAAGAACATGTTAAGAAAGAGTCAGATTCTGTCACGATCCAAAATTTCAATTATGAAATCGCGATGACAATTAACAGCACTTACTAGGCAAGCTAATATTTTACAACAATAAGCAAATAAAGTTTAACAATTAACAACATTATAATAAAGATAAATATGAAATCTCATAAATACATAATAAGGCTACATTTCAACGATGTCTAAAACTATCCCCAATATTTGATATAACAAGTACATGAGCCACTAATAGTACTAAATACAAAGTCCGCAAAGAAAATACAATAATGTCTGTTACAATAAACAATAAATATGGATAGGAAAGGGACTCCAGGGTCTGGGAACGCCATGCAACACTATCGCAAGTTTCCTGAACAATCCAAGCTAACCACCTCTATGAACACTGTTAGGACCAACGTCGGGATTTGCACGAGAAGTGCAGAAGTGTAGTATGAGTACAACCGACCTCATGTACTCAGTAAGTATCGACCCTAACCTCGGTGAGGTAGTGACGAGACTATGACAAGAGACTCACCATGTATTAAGCAGAAAACAACGACAAAATAGAGACACGAGAAAAACCATAAAACTAAATAAGAGAATAGATAACAAAGTTCCCACAAATAACATCACGACACAACCTCGTAACACAACACTATAACGAAGAACAACAACTAAGATAACTACAAGAAATCATATATGTTCCAACGTAATAACCGATCTCAAGATCCAAACCAACAATATATTAACGTTGCGGCGCACAACCGGATCCCAATACCAATAATAAGTACCGTTGCGACGTGCAACCCAATCCCGATATTAATAACAAATACTGTTGCAGCGTGCAACTCGATCTCAATATACCAATAACAATACCATTGTGGCGTACAACGCAATCTCAATATATCAATTCATATGAAAACACCCAATAAACAACCAAGTATGGCGAAACTCACGACAAAACATAAAAGAGAGCTGAAACGCATAATTCACCAAGAAAATACGAGCACGAACATAGAGTGACAGATAATTCATTATTCAAGAACTAGCCTCACAATATATATGTTACGCCCCGCAATATTAAATCGATATTATGTCCCGCAGTATTATATTACGATGATGTTACGCTTCGCGTAATAAATTACGACGATGTTGCACCCTGTAGTATTGTACGTTGAATTTTTCGTAAGGTAATTGACATTAGTCCAAGGAAAAGATTATTTGGAGATTATAAGGATTATGTTATTTCAAACAAATGATGAGCAAATGCGTGAAGGTGAGAGTGGAAGCAAGTCAAAGAAAATGAATTTTCGTCCAAGTTTGGCAGTTTGGGATAAAATACGGCATGAGCTAAAATACTCAGTAATTATAGACTAGTACCACACAAGGTACCACGTGGCCATGATTATAAGGTGTATAAGGTATGTTAAAAGTGGATATTATTTTAAGTAATTTGAGACAATCCTTAATTATGTGGATAATTTATTAATGGCAGAGATAATTATGGTATTAAGTGGATAAGAGTCTTGTTGAGATTGCCACATGGCATAAGGTTAACCAAGGTGGCAAAATTATGTAAAATGAGTCACTAGGCAAAGCTATAACTTGTTTACACGTAAATATGGCTTAGTATATTTATTGGAGAAATATAAATCTTGCAAAGTTAAGCAAAACAACATTTTATATACCATTTACAAAGAGATTACAATGATCCAACGTGATCAAATTCTCTGAAAACTTACAAGATTCTTTGACTCTTTTACAAAATGAGTGCCAAGTTTCACTGAATACAGTGGATACTCTTGAAACATTTGTTGCTGATATTAATAGTGGAAGATGGGATGCAGTATTACCTCAAGTTTCTCAACTTAAGCTTCCTAGACATATAGTTGAGAATTTGTATGAGCAGATAGTTTTGGAAATGATTGAACTTCGGGAGATGAATACTGCTCGGGCGATTTTAAGACAAACAAACGTGATGGGTGTCATTAAACATGAGTAACTATAAAGATATTTGATGCTTGAACATCTGCTAGTCCTTACTTTGATCCATACGAGGCTTATGAAAATTCAACCAAAGAAAAGAGGCGTTCACAAATTGTACGAAGAATATCATATGAATTTTTCCCTACTTCAATCCGCCGTTATGTATTCTTTGCAAAAGACGTGTGTTAGAGGAATTGTCAAGAGAATCGGTCCAGGTATGTTAAGGCCATTCCTTTGTTTCTTTTGGCATGATCCATACAATACAAACGAAACGAGAAAATGCACAACTTCCATAAATGACTCTATTCATAGAAGTATTAGAGGTGTCTATATTTGAATTCTCATGTGTCATATTATTCAATCATCTTTTCATAGGTCTCAGAAAATACGTAAGTTGATAAAGTTCACTTCATGATATTAGTAAAGGCATAATGGTCTTATGACGCTCCGAGAGATTTTATTGATGTACTTCTCATGCATTGCATTCATTTATACATGTACATTGACCCATGACCAAATGGCATTATATACGCGTATATTTGTGTATATATATGTATATGGGATATGGGAGAAGGTTACGGCGTTATATACGCACCACCACTTGATCAGCTGGTATACGTTGATGATTTGTCCACAGTGGCCGAGATGATATGATGGGATTCCCTCAGAGGCTTGATGATACTATGAACGCATATACCCATGCATGGTATGACATTTATATGCATAGGCATGACATTATAATGTTAAGTGATTCATAGAGCCGTCAAACGTGCATGTCGAGTCTTTTACTCCATGTTTCCCTCATGTCTATTATTTACTGATTTTCATTTCTTACATACTTGGTATATTATTTGTACTGACGTCCCTTTTTTCTGGGGATGCTACGTTTCATGCCCGCAGGTCCCGATAGACACTTCGAGAGCCCTCCAAGTAGGCTATCAGCTCAGCGGAATATGTTGGTGCGCTCCATTTGCTTTGGTGTCGCTTGTTTGGTTAGTATGATTTAGACGTGTAATTGTTTGATATGGCGGGACTCTGTCCCGACCTTTATGAAAATTATGCATTCTTAGAGTCTTGTAGACAGATGTCATGTACGTAAAAGATTGTATGGACTTGACGGCCTATGTTCAGTATATGAGTAGTTATTTATGTATAAGATGGTATCATATGTTTTATTCTACTTATCTCACGGCAGCCTTCCAGCTCAGTTATCTATGATAGTATGACATGAAAAGATACGTTATGTTGGTATTCGTTTGAGTAAGGTACCGGGTGCCCGTCGCGGTCCATCGGTTTGGGTCGTGACAATATATGTCAACAAAGACTTCAACAAGTCGTAAATACGAGAACAATCTAAAGTTCACACAATCTGACATAGCATTATAGAGTAAGGCAAGAAACAAGTAATGACAATAAATCAAGTAAAGACATGACGCATGTAAAGACACTATCTAATAATATGTATGAGCATGTAACATGTAAAGGAATACGATAAATAAAGGAATGAAACGAGTTGAAGCATGTGACAAATAAAGGCATGTACCAAGCAAGAGCACAATAAGCAGAAGCACGAAATAACTGAAGACATGATACAATTAAAGGCATGAAATAAATTAGTACACCCCGCATGCTTAAGCCCATGAAAACGCATATACACTCATCACCTTATATATAGGTCATCTCCACACATATGATCACGTAGAAAATATACCAATCACAATCTAATTTCCACAAATCAAGGTTAACCACGACATTTACCTCTTTTCGAAACAAAATCAACAATCCAACACAACATTTTCTTTAGAACAAGCATCTAAGCCACCTGAATCTAGTCAAATATTACTCAAATATGTCAAAATAAGATTTAAGGACTATACTAATATAAAAACGGTTTAATCTTTATCAAATTTGAAAAAGTCAATAAAAAGTCAACTCGGGTCCACTTGGTCGAAATCTAAAATTATAATGACTAGACTGGCCGTTTTGAGCTTTAGTATTTTGTTCGGCGGTTTGAACTTTGAGTGGATTCATATGATAAATTATGACCTGCATGTATGATTGGGTTTAATTTTTGAGAGGTTCAGAGTTGATTTGAAAAAGTGATTCTCAATTTGAAAGCTTAAGTTGGAAAAGTTGACCAAGGTTTGACTTTTAAGTAAACAACCTCGGAATCAGGATTAGATGATTTTGATATGTTTGTATGGAAATTTTGGACTTAGGTATATATATTCGAATTCAAATTCGAATAATCCTATAAGGTTTTGGCTCTGTTTGTCTAAAAGTTGGCAATTTGAAGAACTGGAGAGGTAATAGGATTGACTGGAAGTTGACTTCGGTGTTATCAGACTCCTATTATGGTTTCTAGACCTTGTATAGGTTCATTTGATTGATTGGAACTTGTATTCCAAGTTTAGTTGTAATCTAGAATGTCTAAATTTGATTAGGACGCATTTGGCAAAGTTGGAATGTTTGAATGTTAAGAGAATGATTTGATATTCAAATCTTAATTTTGATGTTATTTGTGGTTTTTGAGCCTTTGAATAAGTTTGGATAATATATTTGGACTATTTAGTATGATTGGACGGGGTCCCGAGGGTCTCGAGTGAGTTTCGCGGTGGTTACGAACCTTTTCAGATGAGTTTGCTTTGATTTGTTTCTGATGCTTCTTATGCATTTCTTGATCGCGAGGTATGATCGCATTTGCATAGTGTATGTGAGGAGCTGAGGGGCTTTTTGATACACGTTCACATGTGTAGTCACAATTTCATGAGGTATTGGCATATTGGTCAGCGCGTTCGCGTAGGAGTGCACAAACGCGCTGATAGGAGTGCACACGTTTGTGTAGAGGAAGAACTGGATGGGCATGGTGCTCGTGTTCACGGACTGGAGGAAAAGTTCGTGTTGGTAGAGTTGGGTGAGCTTCGTGATCGAAAGGTCATTTCCGTAATTGCGTTGATTGTTTTGAGCCTGGGGAAGATTTCTTCTTCACGAACGCGAAGGAGGTGTCATGTTCGCGATGTGTATACCTGGGTAGAACTTTTAAGTGTTATATTTCGGGACTTTGCACATTATTTCATATTTTGAGCCCAAGACTTCGAGAGGAGGAGATTTTTACGAGAAATTTCTCTAATACATTGGAGGTAAGTAATTTCATTTGGATTTGGCTATGTATCTTGATTCTCTATGGATTTCTAAACCTAAACCTTGAAATTTAAAGTGAAATTTTAGAATTTTTCCTACAACTTAAGAGAGTGTAATTTTAAAATTTTGGGGGTTGATTTCGACCCGATTATGGAATTTAATCACATATTTGGACTCATGGGGTTATGGGTAGTTAGGATCTACCCCTTGAATCGGGTTTTAACTATGTGTGCTCGGGTTGGCTTTTATTGACTTTTGGGGGTTTGATTGAAGATTGAATCTTTATTGTTTGGAATTAATTCCTATGTCTTTATTTGACGTTATTGAGTTGTATTTAACTAGATTCGAGTCATCTGGTGTTGTATTTGAAAGGATACACAGTTTGTTAATGATTAAAACTTGTCAGGTAGAGGTAAGTCTCTTGTTTATCCTTGTAAGAGGAAATTCTCCCCATAAGTGATCTATTTGCTACTTGTTGCTTGATTTAGGAGCCACGTATATGCGGGCTGACGGTCGTATATGCATGGCTAGGTTATGACCATATCCGATAAATATTTGGCTTATGATTATTCTTTAGGCTATGTGAAGTCCTTATTTATGTTTAATTGACTCTATGACTACGAAATGACTTGAAATACTGGGTTTGAAGCATGCTTAAAGTTATGACTTGTTAAAAGATTGTTTGCCACATTGAGCTTTTTTGACGAGCTGTAGGCATATACTTATCTTATTGATTTATGATTCGGTAGTTAAATGGCTTATCTCATTTATGATAAATATTAAGATAATAATTTTGAACAATGAAGTTGCTTATTGAATCGTTGAGATAAATTGAATTACATGATTAGTCATAGCCATCTTTTAGCCTTAATGTGCTTTTATCTATAATTCTATTATTATGACTCAACGCCTTTCTATTATATTTCCTTTTACATATGTCTATGAGTTTTAGAGTTCAATATTATGAAAAAATGAGAAGTTTGGCACCATATATATTATGAGTGGATGTTGGTTACTGATGACATTGTATGGATCGGGTGGCACACCGCCATGGTTTTATGCGTGTGGAGGTGGCACGCCGCCACGGGCACATGTGTGGATTGGGTTGAATGCCAAAATGTTATTATATGTGGATCGGGTGGCATGGCACCACGACACTTAGAAGTCTCTCCAAAGTCAGGTTATTACCCATGTTACCTTGATCCCTATGAGTGTAGGCATTTGATATGTTCTTACTGAGGGACTTATGTCAGGCACCGATAGTGTTGAGTATGTGTGTGATGATTCAGGGACTTTATTCCAGGCACCATGAGAGTGTTCAGAATATGATTGAGGGGTACTTGTGCCAGACACTATGAATTTATTGATATGACGTGCAGGTATATCTCTACATGGTATTTAAAACTTGAAATCACAGTTTACCTTGATAAATCTTTCTCTAAGTGATTTTTGTGGAAGAGTTGATGCCTTGAGTGATAATCCTGAAAAGCATGTCAAAAATTCCAGTTACCATGATTTTACTGACAGATTTGGTTGATGATATCATGCTTTAGTCCATGCTCTATTCATGTTTCATATGAATAGAGCAAAGTCGACCCCCTCGCTACTACTTCTTCGAGACTAGACTTGATACTTACTGGGTACAATGGTTTGTACTCATACTACTCTTCTGTATATTTTTTTGTAGGTTCCGAGACTGGTATTTGTGATACCAATGAGCTAAGTAGGAGTGTTATTGGAAACTTCGTACTGAGCTGCTTGGCATGACCCCATTCGCAGCACATGGAGTCCGATTGGTTCCAAACCTACACCACTATAGAGTAGCAAGGATGGTCGATGCAGTTTTAGCCAACAAGGTCGGGATCGATTTCCACGGGGAGTTAATTGATTTGGAGTTAGGTATGTAACTAATCTAGATGCGTGTGTTGTTCACAATTTCAATTCCAAACGTTGTTGTGATTGATTCTATTCTAATTTTGTACTATTGTATGCTAAGAGTAAGCTAAGTACAATATTTTTGGTGAAAGTATTCAGGTGAAAAGGCACTAGGGTAGTGACTTCCGCCTAGGTGAATATCTAACGTGTATCGAGAATCTAGGAAAGTTTGTTTTGACTGGGTTCATGATATAACCATCACACACAAGTGCTCACCCTATACCTCTCGGTAGTTTGAGTGACATTACACAATTTGGCTTTCTCAAGTCCAAATGAGTGCTCATGCAATACAAGTAATATTGGATCAAGTCGGGTATTACTATCTCTAGGTTTAACCCTTTAATTGGGGCTATCAATCTCTTGAGTTCACCCCAATTCCTTGTTAGCCTAATTTTCCTACACTTAGTCCCTCTTTTTCAACAAGATCCTAAGTCATAAAGGCACGAATCAGTGTTTGCAACCACCAATTCTACAATTAAAGCATGAATTAAGCTAAATATCACTAACCCATAAATAATTAAGCCCTAAAATTCAAGACCCATTAAACACCCACACTATGGTTGGGTCACAACCCTAGCTATGGGGTGTAGCTACTCATAATATCAGCAGAAATCAAAGAAAAAGAAGAAATATGATCCATCAAATCTAAAGTTTGAAGAGAAATCTACTACAAAATTGCCCAAAAAGGGTAAAAATCATCGTTCACGTGCTCTGCTAAACAAAAACTTAACCTAAAATTGTCAAAAAGGTCTATTTATACTAAGCTGAAATTTCAGGACAAAAATACCCTTGCGGAGGTTTTGCAGACGCGTAATTCTGACCGCGTCCGCGCTTGGGCTTTCGCGGCCGCATAATAGTGAGCGCGGTCCGTATTTCTTCATATCTGGGCTTGTGTAGAGCTTGGTATCGCGGACCGCATATTTTCAACTGCGTCCGCATGAGATACATTCGCATCCGCGTAATTTGGGCGCGAGCTGCGTTCTTCATTAAGCTCAAATTGCAAAGTCTATGAACCTCGACACACGCTCTCAACGGAATTTCAACTGTGGCCGCGCTAGTGATTTCGCGGACTCCCTTTTCCCTCGCGGTAACCGTTGATTTTTAGGCTCAAAACAGCTTCTCTGATTCTCTACTTCGCAGACTGCGTAATTGTGGCCGCCTCAGCGTTGGTCCTTATGCAAACTTTCTTTGGCTCATCCCGATTTTCAGCACTATTTATACCTGGGCAAACTTTCTCCTCGGTGTTTGCAAAGGGACCCCCACGTTCGTGATGACCAATGGACAGTGACCGTCGCGTTCGTGAATCTCAACTCACGTTCACGTAAGGAATCTCCCCCGAGACTTTGCATTCGCGGTACACGCTACACGCTCGTGAAGTGTAAACCTCACTGCGCCCAGAAGTCCTAGAAGCCTTCGCATTCGCTATCCTTGTGTCATGTTTGCAAAGAACAAATGTCCCCCTAGACCCAAATCTTTCTACGCGGTCGCTTGACCACCATCATGGTCGCAGAAAGCATTTTCCCAGCACCATTAGACACTACGTGATAGCGGTACGGGCTATACAATCCTGATGAACAACCTCTCCCCAACCCAAATCCTCTTTGTCGATTTCCAGACATGCTTCACGATTGTGAATCATTGTGAAACACCAGCAGATCAACAAACTCAGCAAAGCCAAAAATGATCTGAAACCAATTAGCAACTCACACGAGCCCCTGTGGACCACTCCAAACATCCATACAATTATTGTAACATCGTAAGAACTCAATCACAAGTTCAAAATATCAAAATAACATCCAAAATCAAGAATAAAGTATTAAAACTCAAAGATTTTAAAGTTCTTAAGTTCAGATTCTCAACTTTTCAAAATAAGCACCAAAATAGCCTCAGATCACCTAGGACCCCGACCAAACATGCGTACTAGTCCAAAATTATCATATGAACCTATTGAAATTTTCAAAATAACGATTCGAGTTCGTTTACCATCATGTTGACCATAGCCAACTCCGATTATTTTCAAGTTCAAAAATCAAGATTTCTTTAAAAATTCACATTTAAACTTTCTGGAAACAAAAGGGACTACTTATGTAAGTCATAAATCATCGAATAAAGCTATATAAGGTCGAAAATTATAAAACGGGAAGCTAGTATTCAAAATGATCTATTAGGTCGTTACAAATTCATAACTAGATGGAAGTTGAGAAAGGTACTTACAGTCAGTAAGGTGGATTGTTTGAGCAAACATGGCTAGATGACATGTTAAAGTAGTGTCCATTAGGGTGTCGCGTAGGTAGTTCCTCTCGTGGTGACAACTCTTCGTGCTGGTAGTTCCTCTTGTTGTGCCAGTTCCTGTCGTGGTGGTGGTACCCAGCCACATTATTGGTGCCTTATTTGTATGAACTTCTTTATGGTGGTTCCTCTCATGGTGTGATGTGATACCTAATTTTTCTCTCGTATTTTTTAAAATACATATATACTTTCAAAATAGAATATTTTCATCATTAATTTAGTGTACGAACTTATACATGCATTCTCTATAATTTTCCATAATTTTTAGAGCTTCAAATTAATTTTTTCTTATATTTAAATTATATATAAATATCTAGTAATTATCCTTTTAAATTATTTTGTGATGACTTGGTTACCAAAAATAATTATTTTCCACATATAATATATATTTCAAATATTTTATTTTATTACATACAATTACATTGGCATTTTTCAAGCTATTTATATAATTTTGCATTAATGGCCTATATTCATACATAAAAGCTCTTTATTCTATATATTTATGTCAAAATATCATATATCTTTTTTTGTAATACAAAGTTATTATTTTAATCATTTCAGTGCATAAATAATATTTTCATTCATTTATTAAGCATTTTTGTAAATCATTTTGATAAATTTTGGGGTATTTAAATTTCTTACCTATTTTTCGGACCCAAAACCACCCAAACCTTAGCCCAATCTACCCAAACCTTAGCCTAATTACCCCAAGCCCAAAAACCAAACTACCCCTTTTAAATACCCAGCCTGCAACCCACTCCAAATAACCCGCCCATCCCCCTTACTATCCTGGCCGTTGAGCTCGAGTGATCAACGACCTCCAATAACCCAACCCTTTTTAATTTCCCCCTTCACCCAAAACCCTAACCCATTTCCCCTTTGCCAGCCATCCTATTACTCTCTCATCTCTCCACTCACCTCTGCTAAACCCTAGTTGCCGTAACCCTAACCTTTTCCGATTCCAACTCAAACATGGAATCAATCCATGATCTACTTACCTATTTTGTGATACTCTACTATTACACGCATGTTTATGGTATTACTTAGTTCTTGACCTATTTTTGGCAAGAACTACTTCTCAAGAACGGTTCGATTTACTTTGGTTTTGTGAAGATCTGGATGATCTTTCGTCCATATACATGTTATATTGAACGATTCTTGCATTTTTGGTTCGATTCAAGTCGTCAGTCCCAACTAGGATTTGAGATTTCCCCTTTTTTCTTTACTGATTTTTGATTGACATTCTTCCCTTTCTTTTGTTTGACTGATATTTTCCTTATTTTTGTTTAATCTATTGTACCTCCTTATTTTACGTGATATTTTCCCTAAGACTGACTCTAATTGATTCTCGTATGCTATATTTTCCTTATTCTCTGTTCAAACTATTGTATTTCCTTATTCTATGTGTTATTTGGCCTAAAATTGATTCTAATTGATTCTAGCATGCCATATTTTCCTTATTCTGTGTTTAATTTACCGTGTTTCCCTATTTTATGTGTTAAATCTTCTACTATATAAACCCCTCCCTTAAAACCCCTTGAACAGACTTTTGAATCTCTTAATCCCTGCGATTGTTCTCACTACTCTCCTCTTTCACTTACTCACTCACTGTTATACTCGAACACTCTCTAAAATTATTGAATTCGGGGCCAGTTGAAAGCCAAGGACATTAAACAACCTCCTATGGTGCAAGCACTGCTCGGAGCCTATTCTCGAGGATCTTGTGAACTCTGAAGCATCGGGGACCTGGGATTTTCTCTATTATACTCTTCACTCTTTTGATTCTACTAATGGTTAGTGTTTCAAAACCCTTGCAATGTTTAACTTTTCTCTTTCTTTCTGCATATATGTTTGAATTACGTGGGCATGATTTAGCTATGATAATGTTCAATACTCTGTTGTCATTCTGTGATAATTAAACGCATGGGATAGTTAGTTATGCTAATATATATTCTTCACTATGATTTTCACTCTGTGATTTCTTGTCTTCTGAAATGGGTTCTATACTATTTAGCATCTTAGCATGTTTAGTTTTGAACCTCAATAAAAGTCCATTTTGATATGAGCCTGACTGATGTGACTGTATGTTGTTAGTTACAATTTTCTTCATATTTTTGTTTTGGATACCACCCCAACTCTATGGGAACCACCCCCCACTTGAGTGAATCTTTCAGTTCTATGTCCTATGTACACTTTATAGCCCTTTGTGTATTAGTCCTAGCTCTATGGAATGCTGCTCTAAAGTCAGTTTTAAACATGTTTCATGCTGTCCTAATTTTTAAAAGATAAAAAACTTTTTTTTTCTATTAACTAGGACTTTTCTCCTATGATCATATGTTTTCCCAGTATGTCTTGGTTCATTTGCCATCCTATCCTTTCAGTGATATCACAATGTGTGTACCCCTCTACCATGTCTAAGTATTGATTGATATGACA
This sequence comes from Nicotiana paniculata, assembly GCA_005239505.1. Classification (NCBI taxonomy): domain Eukaryota; kingdom Viridiplantae; phylum Streptophyta; class Magnoliopsida; order Solanales; family Solanaceae; genus Nicotiana; species Nicotiana paniculata. The sequence continues at coordinate 20,982 of ML363132.1, read as the reverse complement.
TTAGGTTAGACTTAAACATAATTTGGATCTTTAGGTTTCAACTAGTTCAACTTCATGCATCTATGCATGATAACCTATGTATGCCTGCAAACCTGTTTCCTTCTCCTAATCTCTATGAGGTTGTGTATGTGGTACTTTGCTATGAAGACCTTGCTAAACCTACTGGCATGCTTGACTAGTTGCTCTGAATGCTCAATTTGGTGTATGACTTGATTTCTTTCCACTCTCCTTACTTGCTATTCTGATATCCTAATTTCCCATTCTTAGCAGGCTGAAAGCCAAGGCTATCCAGGTGCTATTTTTGGCCTCCCTAGTGTGAGCACTGCTACGGTCCAATTGAGGCCCTTGTGAGCTCTGACACACTAGAGCTTGATCCTAGTCATTCCCTCAACCTCCAAAACTGCCCCCAATACTCTACTTCCCTATCATGTATTGTGTATCTATATTGGCTGTTCCAAGTGGTGCAACACTTGGTGTTGTGGCTCATTGAAAGTGATGTGAACTCTTCTATGGACACATAATCGTGTATTGAACGTGGTTCATTGTTGAAGGCCTAAGTATGCTATGTCAGAGATAGTGAAGGCCTAGTAAGTCTGGGTATTTAGTTATTTTATTTGGTCCTACTATAAGCATGTTCACTATTATGTAATATTGTTACTTTACTCATTATTGGGCATATAATAATTCTTGTATAAACAATTGGGGGTTATAGTAAAAGGGGAATGTGGTAGAATTTAATATTAAAATGCTATGGGTAGATAACATACCTATAGGATTAAATGATGTGCTTGCTTTATGTCGATCATTCTCTATGCACATTTTGGAAATCATGCCATTAGTAAAAGCACACACTTGCACTACTTGTCTACTAGCAAAGCATGAGCTCAAATGCTTCAATATCTTTGTTGCTACATGTTAAAAAATCTGCCCATAGGAAATAAATATCGTTGAACTTTCCTTTGATTTGCATCGCTGTAGCATATCCACTAGAGATCATGCCTATAGGACTCTAATCATTTCATTTGTTATTGAATCGCATTGTTCACCTAGAAAACCTGCCTATAAGGTTAAGGTATAACAATAAAGTCAGGTTCCCAAGTGCTGATCGTTAGAAATCCTGTCTATAGGATACCACTTAGGCTATCTAGGTGCTATTGTTGGCCTCCCTAGTGTGAGCACTGCTCGGGGTCCAATTGAGGCCCTTGTGAACTCTGACACACTAGGTCTTGGTCCTAGTCATTCCCTCAACCTCCAAAACTATCCCCAATACTCTTCTTCCCTATCATGTACTGTGTATCTATATTGGTTGTTCCAAGTGGTGCAACACTTGGTGTTGTGACTCATTGAAAGGGGTCTGAACTCTTCTATGGGTCTATAATCGTGTATTGAACTTGGTTCATTGTTGAAGGCCTAAATATGCTATGTCAGAGATAGTGAAGGCCGAGTAAGGCTTGGCATTTAGTTATTCTATTCGGGCCTATTATAGGCATGTTCACTGTTATGTAATATTGTTACCTTACTCATTATTGGTCCTGTAATAATCCTTGTATAAATAATTGGGATTATTAGTAAAAGGGGAATGGGGTAGATTTTAATATTAATATGCGATGGGTAGATAAAATACCTATAGGATTGAATGATCTGTTTGCTTTATGTCATTCATTCTCTATGCACACTGTGGAAATCATGCCATTAGGAAAAGCACACACTTGCACTACTTGTCTACTAGCAAAGCATGAGCTCAAATGCTTCAATATTTTTGTCCCTACATGTTAGAAAACCGGCCTTTAGGAAATAATTATCGTTGAACTTTCCTTTAATTTGCATCGGTGTAGTATATCCACTAGAGATCATGCCTATAGGACTCTAATCGTTTCATCTGTTATTGCAACGCATTGTTCACCTAGCAAACCTGCCTATAAGGTTAAGGTATAACAATAAAGTCAGGTTCCCAAGTGCTGACCGTTAGAAATCCTGTCTATAGGATACCATTGTTCGCCTTAATAACTATCAATGACGCCCCTCTCAACATTGTTCATCGCTCACTTAGGTCATTATCAAGAGTATGAGTAATTCTGGGTTTCTCTCAATAGATGACATTGTCTTTATTACATAAATTGCCTAGGCGCAACATCTGGAGGACTAATAACAGGGAATCTGTCATCTCAATAATCAGTGTGCAACAACTTATACAATCTTGTCTATGAATAATGCTGGTTCCTAAAACTGCTTGCATGCCTTGATGCCTTATCACATAGAAATCATATCTATAGGGATTTAAGTTCCTTAGTCTTGAACTGCCTAACATAAAAACCTGTTTCGCGTGCATTTGTTGTTGAAGTGTGGAGGCTAACTTGAGCCTTTGATTGCCTATATGTGAAGTCCAACGTGTTTTTTTTGTATGTCTCCAAATTTTGACATTTTCTGAGCAACCTAAGTGAGGTCTAGAACCTTCAAAATAGAGGTCCAATTCCTCTTGGACCATAGGTATGGTACAGGTAGTGCACGCATAAGGTACGACTTATAATTGAACTAGTGCGCTTTAGGTAACAACTTAAAGATNCCCCCCCCCCCCCCCATTTTATTTCCCTTTTATTTGAATCAAGTGCTTGTACTCATTTATTCAAAGTATTTTTTTTTATAAAAGTTTCAAACTCCGTGCTCTTTATATCTTTGTTTATCTGACTAATTCATACAATTCAAGTTCGGCCGGGACCCACAGTTATGGACCTCGAAGAGTGACTAACACCTTCTCTTTGAGGTAATTTCGAGCCCTTACCCGATCTTTGGTGATGTAAACTAGTTAAACCTGAGTCACTTGCAAATAGGTGCCTAAACGCACCTCAAAAATTGCTAGGTGGCGACTCTCCTATTTTAATACCTCCTTAAAAGAGTTGTCACATGTCGAAACCCGATTTTGCGAGAAAAAGGGGCGTGATAGTGTCTGTTCCTCTCGCTTGATATCACTCTAATTGAAATTGGAACATATAAGCCTCGCCTTCTGATAGATGAGAATGATGATTTCCGTGAACTAAAATATTAAGATCCATATGAGTATATCAGTGGCGTCACGACCCATTTTCTGAATAAGCCATGACCAACACTTGATCGCTAAATTTGATCGAGAAAACCATCTATGCTAATCAAAACTATTATAACTTCAAAATTTATATGCAAAAAGGCAATACATTATAAAATACTTTCAATTAATTTGAATATCTAAAATAAACCCACTCCAATTCGTAGTAATTACTGAAATACTGCAAAGTTAGTATAAAAAATACATCAATCTTAACCCACTGACTGTGTGTATGAAGCTTCTACTAATAAATTGACGCACTTCTCAGGATGCAAGATTTCATGGCCAGTTATCCAAGTAAACAAAGAATCGATAAATAATAACGACTCAAAAGAATGCTCCAAGAACAAAAGCGGAGCTCACCAGTAGCGCTGGAAGTGAGGGAAGTCCTAACCTGTAGCCTGCTCGCCTGCAAAAGCGGTTCCTATGTTGTACGGAAAACCAACGCAGGTTCCCAAAAGAGAACGTTAGTACCATTTATACTCAGTGAATCTCAATGGTAGCGAACGAAACTTCAATAAAATATACATTACAAGCAAAGATTCTAAATACATTGAAAACACAAAGTTTCTAAGAACGATTATGAAATAATTGCATAACAACACTTTATGAATATTCTAAAAGAAATTATTTTTTTTCTTTTTCTTTCTTATCTAAAGAAAATACTCCACTTTATGCTTCGGGAGTTCCAACTATCCTAACTTATTTTTGTCTTAGTCACCTTGTGATCGGCACGGGCTGAATCCCAACCTGATCGAATGGGCCCAACCCACGAGGTATCATTCGCTTCATGGTTCTCATCGCTCATATATCATACCTTAGTTTGGCTAGGAAAATTCTCAGCAATGAGACCCTCGGCTCGTGTGCTCCCTACTTTGGCACAAGTAGTTTCAGGAAGTCAACACCTTGATCAGGACCCTCGGCCTAGAGGATGAATACTTTAATAATAAATTGTTCTGCGTGAGATCGCTAGTATCTAAATAAACTTATCAACTTTCTTGACCATTCAAGTCTAATTCTTTTTTGGAACATCCTATATGTACTCATACTGGTACCATTAGATGTAAATCATGGCATAAGCATGAAATAAACATTCAAAAATATTTCTAAATATTCTTGCTTATTCATGAATTTTCAACATGAAAATGGCAATAAGAATACAACACAAAAATCTGAAAATTTGTGCACATATATCAGAATATATCATCTAAACTTTAGCTAGAATAATTCTAAGTTAACAGGTACTCACTCGCTCCAATTAAGTACATGTTAACTCTTTTAAGCAATTCATCGAACACCTTGTATGCGTATTTTTGTGAGTTAAATCACTTTAGTAAAGAGTTATATCAACTCACCTCAAAACTTCTTGAGCCTATACGTAGGTCGTAGTCCATTTTATACCCGTCAAATAATTGATTCTACAATAATCAGTGTATTTTAATTAATTTTAAAATTTCACACCTAAACATGGAACTTACTTTCGATATAAAGAAAGAAGTAAATTAACTATTCAGTTCCTACCTACTACTATTGTAAAATAATTGACAATAGAAAATTGTATATATCTGAGTTCAAGAACTAGTAATTTGTGAAGAAACCTAGAACTTTTCATTGTCTACGTGAGTAAGCAGCAAGGCAGCCTCTGTTTCGTATAAGGCTTTAAGACTTTTTCTCTATATGAGTAAACAGAATTAACGTTCTGTTTTGTTTAAGGTTTTAAGCCTTTTTGCCATCCAACAACCCACTTTATGGGCTTTAGGCTTAGCCCCACTTTTTTTAACTTAACTAATATTTAATGATACTCACTTTTAATAATTACAAATATAAAACTTATTAATTTTCCCCTACTTGTATATCACATTATTTATAAATAGAGAAGTAACTCAAAAATCAATCATAAGGGTTTAAATTTGCAATAGAATTTTAATTTATTTTTTTTCACTCAAGGCAAGATTAAAAAAATTAAATTCTATATTAAGAGTGTCTTGAAATTTTTATAGATTTGAGGAATGTTACAATATTTTCTCCTTAAAAACATTCGTCCTCGAATATTACTAGGGTCTTATTCTTAAGCCAACAATCATTCCTTAAGTCCTTGAACTTCTTAAGTTTTCTTAGTAGTACTCACTTTCTCAAGGGACTCAAAATTTTTGCTAACTTCCTAAATTTTCAAAATTTCTGCAGGATCACCTCTTAAATTGGACTATCCAAAAACTATCCATGTCACCAATACCACAACTACACCAACAACAATCAAATATACCATAACATGCCATTCATAGGCACCATACACAACTCATAAACTAAATACTCATATTCCGGCAAGGAGGTACCACAATAACCAATCAAAATCTAAAGCATAACACTTCAGCAAAAAGTAAATCACTTTAATGAATTAAATTTACTCTGGCATGCTAATAAATTAATTAATAACTAAATATACTCTGACATAAACTAAATTACTTCAACAACTAAATATAATCTAGCGAGAACATAAACACATGCTAACTTGTATTTAATAAATGAAATATAAATGCTAAGCCAATCCTAGGTTCACACTTGTTCCTCAAATAAATAAGGATATTTCTTCCTCATATTTTCCTCGACCTTCCACGTAGCCTCTTTTGAATCATGATTACTCCACAAAACTTTTTCGATGCTATATCTTTTGTACTCAACTTTCTTACTTGCCTATCAAGAATTTCTATAGGCGCCTCTTCATAAGTCAAGGCTTATTTAATTTCTATGGTATAGGCAGGTATTATATGCGACTCATCATGAAGACACATGAAAGATAGGATGAACAGAGGACAATTCAACGGGCAACGCTAGTTCATAAGTCACTTTTCCCTACTTTTCTATAATCTCATAAGGTCCAATAAACCTAAGGCTAAGTTTCCCTTTCTTACTAAACCTCATAACTCCTTTCATTGTTGAAACTTTCAAAAACACCCTGTCACCATCCATGAACTCTAACTCACGATGCCTCTTGTCATAATAGGACTTTTGACGACTTTGATCCGCTTTTAGTATTTCTCTTATTAGTTGGACTTTCTTTAAGGCCTCACAAAAAAACTCTGGACCAATCAACATCACCTTTATTGGTTCAAACCAACCCACTGGAGACCTACATCTTCTCCCATACAATACTTCATAAGGAGCCATACCAATTTTGGCCTGATAGCTGTTATTGTAAGAAAATTCTATAAGTGGCAAGTGATCATCCCAATTACCTCCAAAATCTATAACACATGCTCGCAAAATATCTACGAGTCTTCTTTCTGCCTGATATCGATCTTTGGATGGAAACCAGTGCTCAAATTGACCTTGGTACTGAATCTTTTCTGAAATGTCTGCCAAACATGCGTCGTGAACTGAAGGCCTATATCAGATATGATTGAAACTGGAGTACTATGCAATCAAACTATTTCTTTTATGTACAATTGCGCATACAGCTCTGCGGCATCTATCGTCTTTACTGGTAAAAAATGGACTGACTTTGTGAGTCGGTCTACCATAACCCAAATTGAATCATGCTTATGGTATGTGCAAGGCATACCTACTACGAAATCCATATAAATCATCTCTCATTTTCGTTGTGCTATCTCTATATCCGGAGCTAGGCCACCAGGCCTCTAATGCTTGGCTTTGAATTGCCGGAAATTCAAACATCTGGCCACATCATATGCTACATGTTTCTTCATGCCTTTCCACTAATACAACTCTTTCAAGTCCAGATACATTTTGGTAGCACCTGGGTGGATAGATTACCTCGAGTTGTGAGCTTCTTCCATTATGGCCTTCCTAAGACATCTACATCATGGACACATAACCGATCATTTAACTTCAAAACTCCATCACTTCCTAAAGGGGAAGTAGTCATTTATTTGTTTCTAACTCCATTTAACTTCACTAAGTATGGATCTTCGTCTTGATTAGCCTTAACATGTACAAAAAGAGAGGATTGCACGAAGGCATAAGCAGTTATACCTTCTTCTTCGGACTCATCCAATCTAATTCCATCATTTGCCAGTTTTTGAAGTTCTCAAACCAAAGTTCGCCTTAGAACTGTAAGATGGGCCAAGACACCCATTGACTTCCTATTAAATGCATCTGCTACCACATTAGCTTGGCCCAGGTGATAAAGGATATTGATGTCATAATCCTTCAATAGCTCGAGCCACCTTCTCTATCTCAAATTTAACTCTTTCAGCTTCAAAATTTACTGGAGGCTTTTGTGATTTGTAGACACTTCAGAATGCTCACCATAAAGGTAGTGTCATCATATCTTTAATGCAAACACCACTGTTTCAAGCTCCGAGTCGTGTGTGGGATAGTTCTTCTCGTGATTCTTTAACTTCTTGGAAGCATAAGCAGTAACTTTTCCATCTTGCATAAGAACACAACCAAGACTAACTGTGGAGGTATCACAATACATTGTGAACCCACCCGAACCTGTCAGTAAGGTTAACACAGGTGCAGTGGTCAACCTCTTCTTTAATTCTTGAAAACTCTGCTCACATGCGTCAGACAGCTGGAACTTAACTGCTTTCTAAGTCAACTTAGTTAATGGATATTAAAGTAAGGAAAATCTCTCTACAAACCTTCTTTGGTAGCCAGTTAATCCCTAGAAACTCCTGATTTTGGTTGACGTTGTCGGCCTTGGCCAGTTCTTGACTGCTTCGGTCTTCTAAGGGTCTACTTTTATGCCTTCACTAGATACCACGTGGCCTAATAATGCCACTGACTACAACCAAAACTCACATTTTGAAAACTTGGCATAAAGCTCATTCTCTTTCAAGGTTTGCAAGCCTATCTTGAGGTGTTCTGCATGCTCTTCCTTGCCTTTAGAGTATACCAGAATATCGTCTATAAACACGATAATAAAGGTATCAAGGAATGGCTTAAAAACACTATTCATGAGGTCCATGAATGCAGCTGGAGCATTTGTCAACACGAAGGACATTATTAGAAATTCATAGTGCTCGTAGCGAGTTCTAAAGGTTGTTTTAGATATATCCTCTTTGTTGATTCTCAACTTATGGTACCCCGACCTTAAGTCTATGTTTGAAAAATACTTTGCACCCTGAAGTTGATAAAATAAATCATCAATTCTTGGCAGTGGGTACTTGTTCTTAATGGTAAGTTTATTCAACTGCTGATAGTCGACGCACATTCTAAGAGACCTATCTTTCTTCTTAACAAACAGGATCAGGGCACCCTACGGTGAAACACTCGGCCTGATGAATGCCTTGTCAAGAATGTCTTTCAATTGTTCCCTAAACTCATTAAGTTCTATTGGATCCATCTTATAATGAGGTATAGATATGGGCTGAGTGCGTAGCATGAGATCAATGCCAAAGTCTATGATTCTTTCAGGAGAAAGTCCGGGAAGGTCATCTGGGAAAACTTCTAGAAATTCTCTGACAACTGGCACATATTGAAGAGGTGGTAGTTCTGATTCTGGATTAATGATGTGAGCCAAATAGGCGAGACACCCCTTACCATTCATTTGTTGTGCCTTAAGGTAAGAAATAAACTAAGCTACAAGCGATGTTGAACTACCCTTCCACTTTAAGACTTCTTCATTTAGAAATTGGAACCTGACTATCATGGCACGACAATCTAACATGGCATAGCAGGAAGACGACCAATCCATACCCATGATCACATCGAAATCCACCATTTTTAACTCTATGAGATCGGCCTCGGTATTGCGACCTTGGACTGAAATTATACAACCTCTGAAAACTCTTGTGGCTTTCACTGACTCGCCAACTGGATTAGATACTAGGAATGGCTAACTAAGTTGTTCAGGTTCTAGCCCGAGGTTAATTGCAAAGTATGGAGTCATGTACAAAACGTTGAACCTGGATCAATTATGGGATAAGCATTATGTGAGCAGACTAGAAGTATACCTGTAATAACTTCTGTAGATGCCTCTGCACTTTGACGATCAAGTCTAGCAAACAAACGGGCTTGTCCCCTTTCCTGAGTAACTCGATTTGCACCTCTGCCTACCCCATGCCCGGTCTGATTATGAGAACCATGAGCCTGAGGTAGTGCAACTATAGTAGCTGAGGAACTAGAAGGACGAGCTGATCCCCTACATAAAATACGTCGCAATTTTGGGTAGTTTTCCTTTATATGACCACTGTCTCCCCAACGTTAGAAACCTTGAAACTCTAGCTTGCACTGACCCGAATGCTGTCGCTTACATGTACCAGAAAGACTTTTTTGTTGTGAATGTTGCTCAACATGGCTCTGGCTATATGAGGATGGTGTCCTAAAATTCTGATTTTGGAGAGACTTCTTTCCATAACTCTAAGTACGCCTGAAGAAAGACCAGCCACCTGATTGATGACTGGACTGGGCTGGTGCTAATGACCCCTTATTGAAGAAACCCCTTCCTCCTCTGCTGGATGTACCACTAAACCCACCCGCTATCCGGGCTTTCTTGTTAATCTCTTTTCTTTTCTCTTTTGTTGTTTGTCTTTTTCTAAGTGCTTGGAAAAAACCACAACAGAGGAGAAAGTTGTCATTCCTACCGTTGCAGCTGATGTCATATCCTTAATGTGGTAAGCCAAACCGCCAACAAATCTGTGGATCGTTGCTTTTTCTATCTTAACCATATGAGGAGCATGCTTAGAAAAACTTATGAATTCCATGTAGTACTCTTACACACTTTTATTACCTTGCTTGAGTTGCTCGAAATCTATTGCCTTAGCTTCCCTATCCTCTACTGGTATAAAATTAGCCATGACAACCTCTTCAAATTCTTCTCAAGTAGGCGGACCATCGTCTTCATCTCTTTCTTTTTCCCACATTTCAAACCAAGCACCAGCCACATCTCTAAGCTAGTAGGTATAATTAGCCAGCTCCACATCTTCATCATCAAATGCCTTCATCGCTCGGAGGGCTTTCTTGACACCCTCCGACCACAATATTGGATCTTTATCAACTATAGTACCACAGAACAACGTAGGACTCATCTTCAAAAATTCATTCACTCTTGAAGAATCAGAATTATTCTGTCTATTTGTTTGAGGTGGAATCTCAGCTCTTCTCTTGTTCTGGTTGGCCATGAAGGGTTTAAACATCTCCATAGCACTGTTGACAGCATTAAACATCTGACCCACCTCTGGAGATATAGCTATCTGAGTTAGAACTGTTGTTGGGGGTGGCACTAGATCCTGAGGTACTTGCTCATCATGCTCCACCCCTTTTTCATGTTCAACTCAGGGTACTTGAACCCCTTTTGTGGATTTACCCTTCCTTTTCTAAGTTGAAGCCTTCTTAGTTCTACCTTGAGCCACAATAGAAGCAATAGTTTCTTGAGCAACTGTCACGACCCAAATAGGAGGGTTGCGATGGGCACCCGGTTCCTTAATCAATAGAGCACCAACATAACATATCTTTCTTATCGGACTATCATGGGTAAATGAGCTAGAAGGGTCGTCATGAGATAGCCAGAATAAAACGTAAGGGAATACTCGACGTAGGACAACCCAACATGATATACTCCAAGGCTATATTGTGAGTCGGGGAACTTATACATGTGGAATACGGGCCTATAAGTCCGACATGATCATTTGTACACTCAAAATATAGGCTGACAAGACCATACAAGTATCCATATACATGACATCTGTCTACAAGCCTCTAAGAGTACATAAAAGTCATAAAGTTCAGGACAGGGCCCCGCCACATGTCCAAATCATACTGACCAAATAGGCAACTCCAGAGCGAGTGGAGTGCACCAACACCTCTCGGTGAGTTGATAGCCTACTAGAAAGACTGTTAATCTATCTATCGGGACCTGTGGGCATGAAACGCAGCGTTCCCGGGCAAACAGGACGTTAATACGAATAAAGTACTGAGTATGTAAGGTACAAAATCATAAATAAGAACAGTAATGTAAAGAGAGATAGAGAAGATACAACCTGTAACATATGAGTGTCTGAGGGATACTGACATGAAATGCATGATACATTTATATACATAAACGTTAAAAACATATGCCTCTGTGGGCATCATCATCATCATATCGTACCCGATCATAATAGGCTCAGGAAAAATGTACTCGGCCATCATACGGCTCCGTAGAATCGTACACGGCCACGTGAAGCTCGGTATAACCCAACTGATCAGTGGCTGCACAATAGGTATCGTACCAGACTGACTATAGCGTGACTCAGTTGACTAAGATAGATACATATATATAATGCATGCTAGACTCATGGAATCATGTTCTAACCTTTTGGGGTGACATAATATTGTTGCGCCTTCGATTAACATTATGGACACCATACCATCAATATGAACCTCAATAGGATTCAAGTAACATACCTACTTTCTTAGAATAACTTTATACGGAAAGAACAACATGAACAACCTTAATTTCCAGGAGTAGATCCATTACAAAATAGTGTATTGTTTACGTTCATTTCACTTTAGATCATGCCAAAAGAAAGAAGGAAGTTCCTTAACATACCTTATCACAATATGTCTGATAACCACGTTGAACTCCTCTCATCGCACTTCAATCTACAGTAACGATAATAATGTTATCGTTAAGCTACGAAAGATGCAACTATTGTACAACGAATGACAAGCTTATTTTATATTAAAAACGAGCAGCTTCTCCCTTGTTTTAATTTTTTTCCCAAGTCCATCAACCAATACGAACCCATACAACCTTCACCTATCTACATTTAGCACCACAACACAAATCAAGCTACACAACAACAAGTGCATAAACATCACCAATGAAACTGCTATTTAACACGACAAATGATAAGCTTGGATTGAATCACTTTTGAACTCTTTAAACCCAAATTCATTCATTCATTAACTTAACAACATAGCCGGCATGATATTAATTACAATGAGTGGACTTCCAACCTCCTATTCATCTCCTAATTCACTCTCAAACAGCCCAACAATCTAATAACAACAAGTACAACTTTCTATTATTATGTTGTCATTTCCCTTCATATTCACAGTACCAACAGAAAGTTTGACATGTAGATAATATTTTATAATAACAACATCATAAGAAATTTATTTTCAAAAGTTTCCAAACATTTAATGTTCATGAAAACAACTTGTCCAAAACAGTCCATTAAAACAATAACATCTCCAACTATTTCAAGTCTCCTCTTGTAGCATTTTGCTCAAAAAATGCAAACAACACACAGAAAACTTAAAGCACGTGTATTAGGATTTTATACTCACCTTAACCAGTATAAAAAGTACGAAATTTCATCCCAGCATTGCCTACAACTATCCTCAATGACACCACAATTCTATAGGTGTTGTATTCTCTTCTTGAATCAACTTTTGGTGTTCAAGTTGGTGTGCAAACACTTGTAGTTTGCCTTGAAAATATAACATATATGAAGTAGGTACTCATTATTACCTTTATAAATAAGAACAACACGAAACCTGAGGTTATTTCACTTTGAAGAATCCTCCAAAACATCCACAAGATGAAGAACAACAATCTAGCAAGCACCAGGAGGTTTCTAGCGTTGGATTCATGTTTTTATCTTAGGTTTTCACCCTAGAATCATGGAGGAACAACTTGGAGAGCATTTAGGAGGATTTAGGAACTGATTTGGACTAGAAAACCTAGTTAAAATGATTCCAAATTGACTTAAATACAAGCTAGAGTTTTACATAGACTTTGTGGGTCCCATGGGAGCGGCTTGCGCGGTCTCGCAAAAATGCAAATATCTCTCTACTACGATGTCATATTAACAAATAATTAAATGAGTTAGAAACTAGATTCGTAGATATTTAATTTGGTAGGTATATCATCCAGTAATTCCAAATATATATGGACAAAAGCTCTACTATATTTGACCTAGTTTTCAGCATTTACGAATGTAACTTGTGATGACCTTTGCCAACTTTTGTTCCACAACTCTCTTAACTTCAAACATAACACCGCACTATCATACGACTAAAAATTCATTAAATAACCTCCATATAATGTTAATAACCCTAGACTCATCCCAAAAGTGCATGTTATAACATTCCAACTTGTCGACTTTCAACGAAACTTATTTTCTTCTATTCATTTAGCGTCTAAACTTTCCAACCCTCTTGGTAGTATTCAAGATCTTCAATATTTATAACCTCAACGGTAACATGATTAACTTACTTTATAATATTTTCAAAGATGATTTCATTTTTGAGCTTACATCAATCGACTTACGACGAACTCTCATGTACGAAAATATGGAGTGTAACAGCATCATTCTGAGTGTTGGTGTCAGGGTTGCGAGTATAAGCCATTTTTGCGAGGTTTGGAGAAATGAATACATTAGATAATTTCTTATAGGTAGGATCTACTGTACGATCTAAAGTATGAAAAAAAAGACTTTTCCTAAATGTTTGTAGTCTCCTATTTATAAGTATGACGTGGTTCATACCCATAAATAAGACTACTGAAATGGCTTCATAGACCCTTAGGACTCCATAAACCTGATGATCTGATACCAAGTTTGTCACGGCCATTTTCTGAACCGTGACCAGCACCGGATTTCTAAATTTAACCGAGAACCATCTGCGCTTATCAACACTATTATAACTTCAAACTTTATATGCAATAAGGCAATACTTTAATCAAATACTTGTAGTTAATTTGAATGGCTAAAATAAACTCACTCCAAAACTTTATTCGTAGTAACTACTAAAACAATACAAAGTTATTATCAAAAACACGTGAATCTTAACCCACTAACTATGTATATGAAGGCTCAACTGATAAATTGACGCATTGTTGAGGACATGAGATTTGCTGGCCAGTTCTCCAAGTAAATAAAGAAATAGCAAAATGATGACAACTCAAAGGAATACTCCACGAACAAAAGCGAAGCTCACCAATAGCACTAAAAGTGAGGGAAGTCCTACCATGTAGCCTGCTCTCCTGCAAAATCCGCTCATACGTTATAGCACAGACCAATGCAGGTTCCCAAAAGAGAACGTTAGTACCACCCACTATACTCAGAGTCCCAATGATAGGGAACGAAACTTTAATAATATATACATTACAAGCAAAGATTCTAAATACATGGAAAACATAAAGCTTCTGAGAATAATTCTAAAATAATTGCATAACAGCAGTTTATGAATATTCTAAAAGAAATTCTTTTTTTCTTTTTCTTTATTATCTAAAAAAATACTTCACTTTATGCTTCGGGATTTCCAACTATCCTGACTTATTTCTGTCTTAGTCACCGTGTGATCGGCACGGGTTTGATCTCAACCTGATCGAATAGGCCCAATCCACGAGGTGCCACTCGCTTCATGGTTCTCAGCGCTCATGTATCATACCTTAGCCTGGCTAGGAAAATTTTCAACAGTAAGACCCTCGACTCGTGTGCTCCCTACTTTGGCACAAGTTATTTCAAGAAGTCAGCGCCTTGATTAGGACCCTAGGCCTGGACGATGACTCCTTCTCAGAATAGGGGATACTCCTAAAAATACTTTAATAATAAATTATTTTGTGTGACCTCGCTAGTATCTAAATCAACTCCTCAACTTTCTTGACCATTCAAGTCTAACTCTTTTATGGAACATCCTATATGTACTCATACCGGTATCCTTAGTTGTAAAGCATGGCATAAGCATAAAATAAATGTTCAAAAGTATTTCTAAAGATTGTTGCTTCTTCATGCATTTTCAACATGAAAATGGCATATAAGAATAAATCTGAAAAATTGTGCACATATATCAGAATATATCATCTAAACTTTAGCTAGAATAATTCTAAGTTAACAGGTACTCACTCGCTCCAATTAAGTACATGTTAACTCTTTTTTTAGCAATTCATCAAACACCTTGTACGCGTGTTTTTGTGAGTTAAACCACTTTAGTAAAGAGTTATATCAACTCACCTCAAAACTTCTCGAGCCAATACGTAGGTCGTAGTCCATTTTATACCCGTCAAACAATTGATTCTACAACAACCAGTATATTTTAATTAATTTTAAAATTTCACACCTAAACATGGAACTTACTTTTGATACAGAGAAAGAAGAAAATTAACTATTCAATTCTTACCTACTATTACTGCAGAATAATTGACAATAAAAATTTTTTATACCTGAGTTCAAGAACCAGTGATTTGTGAAAAAACCTAGAACGTTTTGTTGCCTGCGTGAGTAAGCAGCAGGGCCACGTCTGTTTCGTCTAAGGCTTTAAGCATGTTGCTCTACGTGAGTAAACAGAACTAGCGCTCTGTTTTGTATAAGGTTTTAAACCTTTTGCCTTCCAACAGCCCACTTTATGGGCTTTAGGCTTCCTCCCCCCCTTCCTTTTTTAACTTAACTAATATATAATGATACTCACTTTTAATAACTAGTAATATTAAAATTATTAATATTCCCCTGTTTGTATATCACATTATTTATATATAAAGAAGTAACTCAAAAGTCAATCATAAGAGATTAAATCTGTAATAGAAGTATAATTTTTTTTTTTGCACTCAAAGAAAGATTAAAAAAATTAAATTCTAGTGTGTCTTAAAACTTTTATAAATTTGAGAAATTTTACGGGTTGTTTACTATGCGAGCGGGCACATCGCATACGTCACATCAAGGTTCTCAACAACCATGTCTCGAACTAACCGGGAGTCATATGAGGTTGTAGTAAAGAGAGCTAGGAGAGAACAATTGAATATTATTAAGATGCGGTAGATTCTACATGCTCAAGCTAGTTGAGGAACAAGCGGCATCAACTAGTAGGAATTTGATAGACAATGATTCTTTTCAAAGTCTAGACTGCAACCAAATTGCACTACAAAATAAAAAAAGGATAAGGTACGGTACCTCATAAAAACCAAGGAAAGAGTATCCAAAATAAGGGATAAAGCGTACTCGAAGAGAAGAATGAAGCATATCTTCACTAGACTGGTAGTAGAAACTTTATCCATCTTTTTCTTTTTCAATGGATCAATTAATCCCTTCAAACAAGGAGCAACATAGTCCGGATGATATAGGAAATTGACATCATCATGGACTTCGACCATAAAGTGACATTTGCTGACACTGGTCGAAAGAACAATCTCTACTCCTTGAGGAATTGGAAGGTCAGGCTAAGGCGCCATAGTATACGAGGGCGGAGAAGTATGAAATATTAAGTCCCAGTAATTTGGTTTCAATTTATTGGACCGTCAAAACCAGCATATAACTAGAGAGAGGAATGCATCACCCCTATGCCGGGGCCTCAATTTCATCATCCTCCATAAGGATGGGGACATCTTCTTCTAGCTCGACCGAAGATGGTGTTGCACAGTCTAGGGATTGACTAGGGAACTACTCTCATCATCCCTGGCTTGTTCTTCTTACAAGATCTCCTCTTATTTCTTAGAGGGATAGCAAGGTCACTTCCAAAATGGAGCTTGACATTCCTTTGTTCTTTTATTTCAAAGCAGCCAGCTTCAAGATTCAGTCTTGAACTTCATCAGGATTAGGAATCTCAACAAGGACTCGAGGTTGAATCTTATTCGGACAAAGACCTGCAGTAATAGAACTAGACTATGACATGAAGATTTGACAAAAATGATACTATTCAGTTTGGGGCATACCGTGGTGCTTGGATTTCTATCCGGAGATATTGAAATTGGCCTTCCACGACCTCATCTCCATGAGAGGAAGGATATCTTCTCCACCTATCCTTTAAGGTTAGAGATTTCTCTTAAAATTTCTAATAGCTGTGATCAAAGATAAATGTTACGGGTCGAATGGTGGGAATAGGGAAATTGCTAAGTCAGATTTGACACTTATGATCGTCGCTCCACCTCTCTGGGAATAGACAATACTAGGCTGAACTAGATCCTGGGTCGGTACTATAATGAATCTTTCGTCCCACTCTTGATCGTAATCATACTATGTCATGACCTAAGCCTATGGCACGTATTTATCCAATTTGGACCTAGGCCGCACGCATTTGTCTTTCGGGTTATGCCAAATTGTGCCCCAAAAAGCGCGCATACCATGTGAACTTGTTTCATGACTTATAAAGCTATTCACTTTCCTCTTCCATTTCGATGTACGATTCACCTAAGGTGATATGTGCACTCCTTCTTCAGAAGCTTGCTAGCTTAGAAGCCTAGCAATTTGGTTTAACCCTCCCTCCGTATGACCATCACATTCATTCCCTCTTGGGAGTTAGTGTCCTTGCTGAGGTTTGCCCTACTATCGTACTAAGGAATATTTAACTCTGATACCATATTTATCATGACCCAAACTCATGGAATATATTATCCACTTTAGGCCTAGGCCCACAAGGATTTGTCTTTTGGGCTATGCCATATCGGGGCCTATAAAAATGCGCGTACCATATGAACTTGTGGCATGCCTTATAAAGCTCTTCAATTTCCTCTTCCATTCCAATTTGAGATTCACCTAAAGTGATATGTGCACCCCTTCTTCAGAAGCTTGCCAGCTTAGAAGCCTGACAGTCTTACTTGACCGACCCTCATCAGCTCGCTCTCTATCATGGGCATCACATTCACCCCTCTTAGGACTCAACATGCTCGTTGAGGTTTTTCCCATCATCGTACTAAGTTTGATTCAGCTCTGATACCATTTTTGTCATGACCCAAGCCCATGACATGTATTGTCCACTTTGGGCTTAGGCCTGCACAAATTTGTCTTTTGGGCTACATCGAGTCCTAAAAACACGTGTACCATGTGAACTTGTATCATGCCTTACAAAGCTCTTCACTTTCCTCTCCCATTTCGATGTGGAATTCACCTAGGTGGCACGTGTACCCCTTCTTCAGAAGCTTACCAGCCTAGAATCTGTCAATCCTACTTGACCTGCCCTCATCAGCCCGCCCTCCATCATGGGCATCACATTAATTCCCCTGGGACTCAGCATCCTCGCTGAGGTTTTTCCAACCATCGTACTGAAAGAGATTCGGCTATGATACCATATCTTTCATTGCCCAAGACTATAGCACGTATTGTCCGCTTTGGGTCTAGGATCCCATGGATTTGTCTTCTGGGTTGTGCCACATCGAGCCCCAAAATCGCACGTAGTAAACTTGTGTTATGCTTTATAAAGCTCTTCACTTTCCTCTTCCATTCTTATTTGAGATTCATCTAAGGTGAAATGTGCACTCTTTCTTCAGAAGCTTGCCCGCTTAGAATTCTGTCAGTCTTGTTTGACCGGCCCTCCACCATGGGCATCACACCTTCGGTATGGACATGATCCTGATGGCACAGTTGGAGACGGTGAATGCACCATCACGGTAAAGCTTTGAAGAATAAAGACGGGGGAGATGCTGAAGGGTGAAATCCGTTTAAGCTAGCTTCACAAAAGTGAAGGCTTTCGACGAGCCTCCAAATACTCGAACCTACCGATAGACATTGAAATGCATGCAGAACTCTTCAATGACGGGATCAATTGCATATTTGAATCCGAGAGCAAATGTTTACGTGTATATGGAGGAAAAGCCAACCCAATGGCTAGTGATTTGTTCATCCTCCTAAGTAGGATAAATATCGACAAAATTCTTCCAGTGGCATTTTTTCGAATAATGGGAAGATGTTTCAACTGGATAATGAAAGGATATGTACTCACGGGCGTATTCTAATTCATGGTTTGTCCTTTTATTTTGGTCCAAATGGCGCAATTTGTTGACAAGTTTAGTTACGTTGTTTAGGAAATATTTCTGAAATAGTAGGCTCCGCGATGGTTACTTTACCACTTTTTTGCCTTTTGAATAACGATCTCCATGGCAGAATCTTGGTTACATTTTCTAGGGATAGGTTTTTGTAGTTTATTTCCTTTCCTTCTCAAAACCAATGAAGGTTTCTCATATGGAAGTTCATCAACTATGATAGTACGCCTCATAGTGGTGTTGGAATTTAGAGAAGGGGTGGTTTCAGTTGATAGAGGGCTACGATCTTGAGATTCCATAGCTTATATTTGAATAACTGAACTGAGATCGTAAAAGGAAGTGCAAAAGTTGCATAGGATTTGCAAAATTACAACAGGAGGAACAATGTTCGGAACAATGTTCAGAAGGGTAAAGAGTAAGGTAAAGAAGAAAGAGATTTCATATCTTCTATGTATTATTGAATAAGAAAAATTCACATGGCATAAGTAGTTAATAATTAGTTATTGATTATTATTTTTGAACTTAAATATCTATAAAATAATAAAATAATTATTTATAATATTAAAAGTAAAATTTTTAAAAAAAATATCCATTCAAATTTGAGAATAGTTCAAATTGGAGTCTTTAAATTAAATAAAAAAATAAAATTACAAAAAAAGATCGCCAATTAAAATTTTCTTTTTTCTTAATAATAATTCTTGTTTTCCTTTTTAAAAATAAAAAGTTTATTTATTCGCAAAATATTATTGAGAATAATAAAATAAAATATAAAAATATATATCTTCTATTATATAAGCTATATCAAAAATCAAAAATAAAAAATAATAATTACTCATTCAAATTACGGAATGATTTTAAGTTGGAGTTTAAAAGTTATTTTAAAATATTATTATTATTATTATTCAAATAAACTAAAATTACAAAAAAAAAAATGCCAATTCAAAATTTCTTTTTTCTTAATAATAGTTTTTGTTTTCCTTTTTAAAAATAAAATTTTTATTTATTTCACAAAATATTATTGAGAATAATAAAATAAAATATAAAAATATATATCTTTTATTAGATTACCTATATTAAAAAACAAAAATAAAAAAAAATAACTACTCATTAAAATTGAGGAATGGTTTCAAGTTGGAGTTTAGAAGTTATTATAAAATAATAATAATAATAATAATAATAATAATAATAACAATATTATTATTATTACTATTATTATTATTATTATTATTATCTATATATTATTAAAAGGAATATTTTATAATATAAAAATGCATATTAAGAAAATTGTCCATTCAAATTGGGAGTAGTTTCAAGTTGGAGCCTTTAAATTATTTTAAAATAAAAAACTAAAATTACAAAAAAACAGCCAATTCAAAATTTCTTTTTTCTAATAATAATTTTTTTTCCTTTTTAAAAATAAAATTTAATTTATTCAGAAAATATTATTGAGAATAATAAAATAAAATATAAAAACATATATCTTTTATTATATTAGCTGTATTAAAAAACAAAAATAAAAAAATAACTATTCATTTAAATTGAGGAATGATTTCAAGTTGGAGTTTAGAATTTATTTTAAAATATTATTATTATTATTATTATTATTATTATTATTATTATTATTATTATTATTATTATTATTATTATTATTATCATCTATATACATATTATTAAAAGGAGAGGATAAAGCCCTCTCCTTAAGCCAAGTGGCATCCTAAGAAAAAGCCCCATGGCATAAGTAGTTAATAATTGGTTATTTAGTTAATAATTAGTTACTGGTTATTATTTTTGAATTTAAATATCTATAAAATAATAAAATAAAATATTTTATAATATAAAAACAAAAATTAGAAAAAAATTGTCCATTCAAATTGGAGAGTAGTTTCAAGTTGGAGTCTTTAAACTATTTTAAAATAAAAAACCAAAATTACAAAAAAAACCGCCAATTAAAAATTTCTTTTTTCTTAATAATAATTTTTTTTCCTTTTTAAAAATAAAATTTTATTTATTCAGAAAATATTATTGAGAATAATAAAATAAAATATAAAAATATATATCTTTTATTATATTAGCTATATTAAAAAATAAAAAATAAAAATAACTATTCATTCAAATTGAGGAATGGTTTCAAGTTGGAGTTTAGAATTTATTTTAAATTATTATTATTATTATTATTATTATTATTATTATTATTATTATCTATATATATATTATTAAAAGGAGAGGATAAAGCCCTCTCCTTAAGCCAAGTGGCATCATAAGA
>ML363130.1:58937-83818 GCA_005239505.1 Nicotiana paniculata | reverse complement strand
CCTTAATATTTATAGCAAAAAAGTATAGAATTTCGGTGTGGTCAAAAAATAGTTGTTCACAGCTACGGTTTATCAGACTCCGGGTACACTATCCGCGGGCACGGCCCAGCCAGTTGCAGTAGTAGCACCTGAGCCCAGACCAGCGGCGGACGGCGATACGCAAAAGTTATTAGACAGACAGACTAGACTACACTCTCCTGTCTTCGGGGGTGAGCGCCATGAGGATGCTCAGGATTTCATTGATAGGTGCAGGGACAGACTGCACAACATGAGGATACTGGAGTCTCATGGGGTTGACATCACCACTTTTCAGCTGGAGGGCAGGGCCCGTAGGTGGTTGCAGTCTTATATTCATGGAGACCAGCGGGGTCTCCCCTATCACTTGGGAGCAGTTCACACAACTTTTTCTAGACAGGTATATTCCCCCCTCTGAGAGGGAAGAGCTGCAGTACCAGTTTGAGAAGCTTGAGCAAGGTCAGATGTCAGTGACCGACTACGAGGCAAGGTTCTTTGAGTTTTCTCGCATGTACTTATGATACTTTCTACTGATGCAGAGAGAGTGCGGAGGTTTGTAGCAGGGTTGCACTCTGGTATTAGGTCCAACATAGACTGAAAGGTGGAGATGGGGACTCCTTATCAGCTAATAATGGAGATCGCTCGCAGGATTGATGGCGATCGTCTGAGGAGTAGAGAGCAGGGACAGCAGGATAAGAGGGATCGATTTTCTGGAGATTTTAGATGAGCTACGGCTAGGGGTAGAGGTCAGCCATATTCAGCACCACCACCACCTCCTCGAGGTGCTCCAATGAGGCCTTATTTCAGTGCGATGCGGGAGAGTTTTTATCACCCACCAGCTATTCAAGGTTTCTCCGGCGGGTATTCTAGTCATCAGGGTTCTTCCAGTGCCTATGTCAGTGCCATGGCAGAGAGTTCATACCGTCCCCCAGCCATTCAGGGTTCCTCCAGTGGGTATTTCGACCACTAGGGCCAGTCTTCAGGGCAGCAGTCTATGGTGCCGAGAGGTTGTTAGGAGTGTGGGGATCCAGGGCTCATGAGGAGGACTTGCCCCAGGCTCCGGGGCAAGGCAGTACAGCAAATTCCTTAGCCTATGATTATAACACCAGCAGTCCGGCAACCTAAAGGTAGAGGACAGGTGGGTAGGGGTCGTCCTAGAGGTGGAGGTCAGGCAGGGGAAGCTCAGCCAGCTTCTGTCCAGTCAGGTGGAGGCCATCCAGACGGCGCTCTAGCCAGATTCTATGCTTTTCCGGCCAGACTAGATGTATTGGCCTCAGATGTTGTTATCAAAGGTATTATCTCCATTTGCGGTAGGGAGGCTTTAGTATTATTTGATCCAGTGTCTACCTATTCATATGTATAATCTCTGTTTGCTCATTTCCTGGATATTTCTCGTGAGTCTTTGGGTACTCCTATTTATGTGTCCACCCCTGTGGGCGATTCTATGGTTGTGGACCGGATCTATTGATCCTGTGTGGTCACATTCTTTTGGTTCGAGACCAGAGCAAACCTCTTGTTACTTGATATGACCGACTTTGATGTCATCCTGGGCCTGGTTATCTCCTTATCACGCCATCCTGGATTCCCATGCCAAGACTGTTACTTTAGCCATGTCTGAGTTGCCGAGGTTGGAGTGGAGATGTTCCTCAGTTAGTACAGCTAGTCGAGTTATTTCTTTTATGAAGGCTCGATGTATGGTCGAGAAGGGTTGTTTGACTCATCTTGCTTATGTGGGGGACACCACCACAGAGTCTCCGACGATTGATTCAGTGCCAGTAGTCCGGGATTTCGCTGATGTGTTTCCTTCTGACCTCCTAGGCATGCCGCCAGATCGTGATATTGATTTCTGTATTGACTTGGCTCCAGGCACCCAGCCTATATCCATTCCACCATACCGTATGGCTCCGAAAGAATTGAAAGAATTGAAAGAACAACTTGAGGAGTTGCTAGCTAAGGGGTTTATCAGACCGAGTGTATCGCCTTGGGGTGCTCCGGTGTTATTTGTGAAGAAGAAGGATGGGACAACGCGGATGTGTATTGACTACCGCCAGTTGAACAAAGTTACCATCAAGAACAAGTACTTGTTGCCGCACATCGATGATTTGTTTGACTAATTGCAGGGTGCTAGGGTGTTTTCTAAGATTGACTTGAGATCGGGGTACCATCAGCTAAGGATTCGGGACTCAAATGTTTTGAAGACTGCCTTTCGTACTAGATATGGTCATTATGAGTTCCTTGTGATGTCCTTTGGCTTGACTAATACCCCAACAACATTTATGGATTTTATGAACAGGGTGTTCAGGACTTATATTGATTATTTTGTCATTGTCTTCATTGATGACATCTTGATCTACTCACGTAGCCTGGGGGAGCACGAGCATCATTTGAGAGTAGTGCTTCAGACTTTGCGGGAACAAAAGTTGTATGCTAAGTTCTCCAAGTATGAGTTTTGATTAGATTCTGTGGCATTCTTGGGGCATGTGGTATCCGGAGAGGGTATCAAGGTGGATCCTAAGAAGACTGAGGCAGTTCAGAGTTGGCCATGTCCCACTTCAGTGACCGTGATCAGGAGTTTCTTGGGATTGGTAGGTTATTATCGTCGGTTTGTGGAGGGATTTTCATCCATTGCAGCCCGTCTAACTAGATTGACCCATAAGGGTGCCCCGTTCTGATGGTCTGACGAGTGCGAGGCGAGCTTCCAAAAGCTCAAGACAGCTTTGACCACAGCACCAGTTCTAGTGTTGCCTTCCAGTTCAGGGATGTATACAGTTATTGCGACGCTTCACGCGTTGGCTTAGGGTGTGTATTGATGCAGGAGGGACAAGTTATTGCATATGTTTCACGTCAGCTGAAGATTCATGAGAAGAACTACCCCGTGCACGATTTGGAGTTGGCATCGATTGTTCATGCTCTTAATATTTGGAGGCGTTACCTGTATGGAGTGTCTTGTGAGGTTTATACAGACCACCGCAGTTTGCAGCACTTGTTCAAGCAGAGGGATATTAATTTGAGGCAGAATAGGTGGCTTGAGTTGCTTAAGGACTATGACATCACCATTCTTTATCACTCGGGCAAGGCCAATGTTATCGCAGATGCCTTAAGCAGGAAGGGAGATAGTATGGGTAGCTTGGCATTCATTTCGGCGGAGGAGAGGCCACTAGCTTCGAAAATTCAGTCCTTGTCTAACAGAATTGTGAGGCTGGACATTTAAGAGCCTAGCCGAGTTTTTGCATGTGTTGTCGCTCAGTCTTTATTATTGGGACAAATCAAGGCTCGGCTGTTTGATGATCCACACTTGGAAGTTCTTGGAGAGTCGGTACTACAGGGTGGTGCCAAGGAG
Organism: Nicotiana paniculata; assembly: GCA_005239505.1. Taxonomy (NCBI): domain Eukaryota; kingdom Viridiplantae; phylum Streptophyta; class Magnoliopsida; order Solanales; family Solanaceae; genus Nicotiana; species Nicotiana paniculata. The sequence goes on along the minus strand of ML363130.1, from coordinate 80,463 downwards.
GTTTCTATTGGCGAGGATGGTGTTCTGCGACTTCATGGTCGTCTATGTGTTCCTAATGTTGATGGCCTAAGGGAGAGGGTTCTAGATGAGGCACATAGTTCACGGTATTCTATTCATCCAGGTGCTACGAAGATGTATCGTGACCTGAGTCAGCACTACTGGTGGCAGCGGATGAAGAAAAACATAGTGGAGTATGTGGCTAGATGTCTAAATTGCCAACAGGTTAAGTATGAGCACCAGAGGCCAGGAGGCCTACTCCAACAGATGCCAATACCTTAGTGGAAATGGGAGCGCATCACTATAGACTTCGTAGTTGGTTTGCCACGGACTTTGTGGAAGTTTGATGCGGTTTGGATTATTGTAGATAGGTTGGCCAAGTCGGCAAACTTCATTCCAGTAGCCACTACCTATGCTTCAGAGAGGTTGGCCCAGATCTACATTCGGGAGATAGTTCGATTGCACGGTGTTCCTGTGAGCCTGGAGAGGCTAAGTTATACGGTACCGATTTGGTAAAGGATGCCTTAGAAAAGGTAAAGTTGATTCAGGAGAGACTTCGCACGGCACAGTCCAGACAGGAGAGTTACGCGGATCTGAAGGCGCATGATGTATCATTTATGGTCAGCGAGAAGGTTCTCTTGAAAGTCTTGCCGATGAAGGGTATTATGAGGTTCGGGAAGAAGGGCAAGTTGAGCCCAAGGTTTATAGGTCCCTTTGAGGTGTTGAGGCGGGTTGGGGAGGTTTCTTATGATCTTTCTCTACCTCCCAACTTATCAGGTGTTCATCCAGTTTTTCACGTATCTATGCTCCGGAGGTACCACGCCGACTTGTCTCATGTGTTAGACTTCAGTACCATTCAGCTAGACGAGAGGTTGGGCTACGAAGAGGAACCAGTTGCTATTATTGATAGGCAGGAGTGCCAGTTGAGGTCTAAGAGGTTTCCGCTGTGAGGGTCCAGTGGAGGGGCCAACCAGTAGAGGAGGCGACTTGGGAGTCTGAGGAGGACATGCGGAGAAGATATCAACACTTGTTCAACGCTCCAGGTATGATTCTAGACTCGTTCAAGGATGAATGTTTGTTTAAGAGGTGGAGAATGTAATGACACGACCGGTCGTTTTGCTTGCTAGAACCATGTGCCCCCAAATAAGACTACTCGTACTTTCTTTTACTGATTTATGACTTGCGGGGATGGTTGGTTCGGGATTTGGAAGAGTTTGGGTTGACATTGGAACACTTGGTTCCTTAAGGTTGGGCTAAAAAGCCAAGTTTGACTTTGTTCAACATTTTGAGCAAACGACTTCGGAATCGGGATTTGAAGGTTCCAAATAGGTTCGTATGATGATTTCGGACTTGGGCGTATGTTCGGAATGGGTTTTGGATGACCCGGGAGCGTTTCGACGCCAAATAGCGAAATATGATTCTTGAAGTTCTATAATTGTGGTTTGGAACGTGTTTTGATGATATCGAGGTCCAAACGGAATTCCGAGACCGAGAATAGCTCTATAATGTCATTTAAGACTTGCATGCAAAATTTGGTATCATTACGAGTAGTATAAGTATGTTCCGGCGTGTTGGAAGTAGATTTAAGAACTTAATAAGTTTGATTCAATTGGTTTTAGGGTGTGATTATTGTTTTTAATGTTGTTTCAGGCGTTCCAAAGGTTAGAGCGAGTCCGTTTTATGATTTGGAACTTGTTGGTATGTTTGGACGGGGCCTCGGGGGCCCCGGATGTCATTCAGACGTCGCGCGAGGCGAGTCCAAGCTCAAAGTGAGCTATTGGTGCACCAGTTCTGGTGCGACCGCACCTACGGTAGGCAAGCCGTAGGTGCGAGAGCGCAGAAGCGGTCGACTCTTCGCAGGTGCGGCCCAAGGGGAGGAGCCCAGGAACCTCAGAAGCGGAACCGCAAAAGCGGCCCCCAGACGGCAGATGCGGCCCCATACTGTCTGACCAAATTCCGCAGATGCGGACCACTCCTCGCAGAAGCGAGACCACAGATGCGGTTTCCTAACCGCAGGTACGGTAATCATTGAAGTCAGTGCCTTCATTTAATACGGGAAATATGTCATTTTGACACATTACATTCATTTCTTCGGGGATTTGGGAGCTTCCAAAGGGGAGATTTCAACCTAGCATTGTGAGGTAAGTTATTTCTACTTAATGTGAGTTTAATACTTGGTTTTTGGGTAGATTAACACATAAAGATTAGTAAAAATTATGGGTTTAGAGTAAAACCTAGGGTTTTGATAAAAATAGGATTTAACCACGAAATTAGTTATGGAATCTAGTAAAAATCATATATTATTGATCCTAAGGTTATGGGTAGCAACTTCCCTTAAGAATTTCCGGAATCCGAGCATGTGCCCCGGGGATGAATTTTGGGAATCTTGACTTTGGGGTTGGATAATTCACTTTAATATCTAGAATATGAACTTGTAAGCCTATAATGATTTGTTTTTACGCTATTTGAATAGTTTCGGATTGTACGGCTCCGGTTTGAGGGTTTGAGAGCATTCTTGAGTTGAAAGTAGGCTCGAAACGAGGTAAGCCTCTTTTCTAACCTTGTAAGTGGGAATTGTACCCCTAGGTGAAGTAATTAATTATGTGCTATTATTTTTGGGGGCTACGTACACACGAGGTGATGAGAGTCGGTGCGTAGCTATTATCGTCCTTATGTCCGGGTAGCCTAGGACCCAAAAGCATGCTTACTTGTTATATGTGAAACTTTATGGTAAATTTAACTTGCTTAGATCATATCAAATTGGTAAATAAATTCTAATAGATTGAACAATACATTTTTGACCATTAAAGAGAAGTTGTCATTTCTTAAGTACTTGTTTTTTTGATAAATCCTTGATTTGCCTGCTTGATGTTCTTAATTGTATTAACCGCGTCGCATGTATGATCTGCGAGTGGGGTCATAGATGCATCTATGGTTCTCTCCGTTCGACCCTCTGGCAGTGCACATTTTATTATTATGTTGGATCGGGTCGTACGCCCTCGACATTATCTGCATGCTATTTTCTTGGCACTACTGTGACTTGAATTGTTTAAAATGCCTTAGAACACAAATTGTCAACTGAAATGATAAGAATTTATGTATATTTATATTTATGGAAAATCTTGTTATTTCATGTTATTTTCTGTTATTTAGCCTTGATATACATGCTTAGTCACATGCTTAAGTATATTGTTTGGCCCTAGTAAGTGTCAAGTTGACCCTCGTCACTAATTCTTCGAGGTTAGACTGGATACTTACTGGGTACATAATGTTTATGTACTCATGCTACGCTTCTATACTTAATTGTACAGGTTCTGAGGCAGGTGCATCTAGATACCAGTCTGGAGCGCATTCTTGATACTCGGACAGATATTCCACGGTGAGCTGCTTCTTCTGATGTCGTTCAGCAGCGCGTTGGAGTCTTTCTTTTTCTTATACTGTCTATTCTATTTCAGGAAGTAGGGTAGATGTAGTCGTTTGTTCATTCTACTAGATGTATTGGTAAAACATAGACATTACACGTGTAATATCTTGGATGACAAAGCAATATACGTGGAGCAATGAAAGAGCGACAGCTGGATAAAACCTTAGAAAGAGGTATGGAACAAAGAGGTACGGTGTAAACACCCACGAGATAATTAGAAGCGGAAGATCCAGTATAATTGAGGAGTTGAAGAGACACTGTCAGAATGAACAAAGGCAAATTCATAGATCTTCAATCAATGAGATAACGTTACAGAATCTTCACGGAACAGTTATGATTACCTATTGCAACGTTACATTAATGATATAAATATTCATTAATGCTCAATCATTAAGAAGGGTAGACGTTATATTAAGAAATTCCCTATAAAAGGGAGTAAGATCTCACTTGTAGACACACGTTCGAACTACTACTGAAATATATCTACATTCTTGTGCACTTATTGTTTTCCTATTTTGCAAGTCTAATTTCTATTATTATTCTTAGTGAATTTTCTTGGTTATCAGAAGCCCGAGTACTTCTTAAAATAGCTTTGACTAAGAATCCAGTTCTTTGGTTAAACAAATTGGTTCCGTTACCGGGAATCTAATAATTTTTTTTCCTAACTTATCTTTACTGAATCATGTCAAACACCAAAGACAACAACAAACAGGCAACTGGAACTCCAATTCCATCTCTTCATGGAACCCCACGAGGTTCATGAGACAATTCCCCGAAAAGATCCATAACTCACAACAATGACCAGATTGGAAATGAACAAACAGAAGAGCAAGACACTGTGAAGCAAATAGTTGTTGAATATGTGAATGAAGCTTTTCAAGCTTTCGTGAGGGGGATACCAACTATACCACCTACGCCTCATCTAAACAACACTTCAACTATGGAAAATCCACAATCTGGATTAGCTAATTCTAGAAGTAGAGGCACTCCAAACGAATCCCTCGAAGGGAGACCAGGTATGACTAAAAATTCAGATTTACAATCTTCAATACTAACCTTGTAGAAACATATGAAGGAACAAAACGATCGTATCGAACAAATTCCTGGCGTACCACCTGTCATCAAGGGGATTGATATTGATAAATACTCTCAACAACCATGGAAGCCAAGTGCAGCACCTTTGCCGATTCCCAAAAAATTTAAAATGCCCGATATACCAAAATATGACGGGAAAACTGATCCACGTGACCATGTTACTGCATTTACCACGAGAGTAAAAGGAAACGACTTAACTAAGAAGGAAATCGAGTCTATGCTGGTCAAAAAATTTGGAAAAACGCTTACCAAAGGAGCACTAACGTGGTATTCTCTCTTACCCGAAAATTCTATTGATTCTTTTGCTGAGCTTGCATTATAAAAGCACATTCTGGTGCACAAAAAGTGGAGAAAAGAATGAAGGACATATTCAAAGTAAAACAGGGAGATACAGAATTGCTTCTTGAATTCGTAGACAGGTTTCAACGGGAAAGGATGTTGTTACCAAGAGTACCTGACAACTTGGTAGCTATGGCATTTGCGAGCAATATAAACGGAAAAAGCTCTGAATCCACGAGGAGACTCAAAGAAAGTCTACGAGAATTCCCGGCTACAACGTGGAATGATGTTTATAACAGGTACAACACCGAATTGCAAATTGAAGAGGATACCATAGCTCAATCAAAAGCAAAAGACAGAACAAGCTCTAGGCGCTCAGAATCAGAAAGGAGAACTGGCAAAAATAGGTACGAGCCATATATGGGACCTTCGGAATGAGAAGCTCGTTCCAAATTTGAAAACACACGGGTTGATCACAGACCGTCAAATAGAGATTCAAGTTCATCATCATCAAGATTCAGAAAAGATCGAGATGAACGAAATAGAGGTAATAACACGTATGCAAGAATTGGAGATTATAACTTCAATGTAAGTACTTCAGAGTTAATTATAGTATTAAGAAATATGGGTGATAAAGTTCGATGGCCAAAGAGATGAGATCAAATCCAAACATAAGGAACCCATACTTCTGGTGCGAATTTCACAACGACCACAGGCACAAAACATCAGAATGCAGGTTACTGCAAGGTGAGGTAGAACACTTATTAAAACAGGGCTATCTAACTGAATTATTTAGTAAAAAGGGTATATATGAAGAACAGGCAGGAGCCCCCAAAACCACCGTCTCCGAAGAGAACAGTAAATGTGATAAACGGAGGAGATGAGGTTAATAGCATGACCTATACCTCAGCAAAAAAGACAATGAAGTTCACAATAACCCACAGGAAACGGACTCGTGAAACTTTGGAGGCTGATAGCATAACATTTGATGATGCATATGGGTTATTGATCCCACATAACGACGCACTGTTAATATCTTTACTTATACATGACACTAATGTGAAAGAATATTGATTGATCCAGGTAGTTCAGTTAACATCATTCTACTAAGAGTGGTGGAGAAGATGCTAATGGGAAACCATGTAATTACAAAAGCACGTTCCTTATCCGGATTCGATAATTATACTGTCATAACAAAAGGAGAAATTACATTGAGTACTTATGCAGAAGGCGTTGTCAAAGAAACAAAATTTCAAGTTATTAATACAGACATGGCATATAATGTAATTATGGGAAGACCATGGATTCATGACATGGATGCAGTACCATCCACTCTACACCAAGCTATCAAATTCCCTTCAAAATGTGGAATTCAGCCGATTCGAGGTGATCAAAAAATTTCGAGGAATATCAATTCAGTAATGAACTCGAATAAAGGAGAAGCGGAGGAAGAACTAAAAGATGCGGGAGCAACTCAAATAGATACGGGAACAAACGATAAAGACACGGTGAATCAAATCACCACGGAGATCGCATCAAAACATACGAACGTGGATTCCAGGCCGATATTATTCAAGAACCAGAAGAGAATGAAAACATAAAGACAACTACTGAAGAACTCGAAGTTGTTCCACTATTCGAAAATAAGCCTAAACAAAAAATCCATGCAGGATCAAGGCTAAACCCGATTAGAAGAGGTAAGTTAATTGAATACTTGAAATCTAATATAGATTATTTTTCCTGGTCCCATTCAGATATGACAGGTATATCCCTAGAGGAGATAACTCATAAACAAAATGAAGACCCATCATTGTACCTCTCAAGCAAAAGAAAAGGAAGCAGGGTTCATTCAAGAATCAAATGATCGATGAAGAGGTACAAAAACTCTTAAAAATTGGTTCAATACGCGAGGTAAAATATCCCGATTGGTTAGCTAATATTGTAGTAGTGCCTAAAAAGAACGGTAAATGGAGAGTAAGCATAGATTACACTGATTTAAACAAATCATGCCCAAAGGATTAATTTCCTTTACCGCACATAGATCAAATAACTGATGCCACTGCAGGTCATGAATTGTTAAGCTTTTTAGATGCATATTCTGGTTACAATCAGATAAAAATGGACCCCTCAGATGAGGTAAAAACTTCCTTTATTACAAACATGGGGACTTATTGTTACAAAGTCATGCCTTTTGGCTTGAAAAATGCTGGAGCCACGTATCAAAGGCTAGTGACCAGGATGTTCCAGGAACATCTGGGGAAGACAATAGAGGTATACATTGATGACATGTTGGCGAAGTCAACACAGGATGAGTACCACTTCCAACATCTTTCAGCTACATTCGAGATCCTCCGTAAGTATAACATGAAACTAAATCCAGAAAAGTGCACCTTTGGCGTCGAATCAGGCTGACAGGTAGGATCGCAGCTTTATGAAGATCCATTTCAAGATCTTCAGAGAAGAGTTTCAAATTCTTCTCAGTAGTAAAGAAGCAGAACCAGTTCGAGTGGACCGAAGAATGCCAGCAGGCCCTCGAAAACTTGAAGTCCTACCTATCAAATCCCCCACTACTATCCAAACCAAATGAAGGGGAAAGACTGTATATTTATCTTGTTGTTGCAGAAATAGTTGTGAGTGCGGTCCTGGTAAGGGAAGATAAAAGTAAGCAATCTCCCATTTACTATGTAAGTAAATCCTTACTGGATGTTGAAACTAGATACCCTCATTTAGAAAAATTAGCCTTGGCTTAATCATGGCAGCTAGGAAGTTAAGATCATACTTTCAGTGTCATCCAATTGTTGTTGTAACTTCATATCCTGTAAGAAATATCCTGCATAAATAGGAATTGTCAGGCAGATTGGCTAAATGGGCAATAGAACTAAGCGAATACGACATCGTTTATCAACCTAGGACAGCAATAAAGTCTCAGGTCTTAGCTGATTTTGTCGTAGATTTTAATGTTAACATAATTCCTGAAGTAGAAAAGGAATTACAAATTTTTACCGGAGCTAATCCAGGAACATGGACTTTATTTACTGACGGTTCTTCTAATGTTAAAGGAGTCGGCTTAGCCATTGTATTGATACCACCTTCAGGTGAAATGATAAGGCAAGCTATTAAATGTTATCCTATCACCAACAATGAAGCGGAGTACGAAGCTGTCATTGCAGGACTTGAATTAGCACAAGAAATCTCAATAGAGCAGATCGTGATTAAAAGTGACTCTCAACTGGTGGTAAATCAGATGTAGGGGACTTACACCGCCAGAGAAACTCGAATGCAACAATATTTGGAAAAGGAACGGAACCTGGTGAGGCGATTCCAGTCATGGAAGATCGTGCAAATACCAAGTGAGGAAAACGCAGAAGCGGATGCATTAGCTAACCTTGCATTAGTTACAGATGTAACGGATAAAGAAAATGCTATTGTGATACATTTATTTCATTCAACAATTGACCAGGAACAGAACGAGGTAACATTTAATAATCTAACTTACGAATGGAGAAATGAAATTGTAATTTTTTTGCAGAGTGGTACCGTGCCTGAGGATAAGAAAGAAACTCAAGCACTTCGACGAAAAGTTGCATGGTATTGCCTAGTTCATGACACTTTATATCACAAAATGTTTGGTGGTCCTCTAGCAAGGTGCCTCGGACCTAATCAAATGGAGTACGTGATGAAAGAAGTGCACCAAAGACGTTCTGGAAACCATGCAGGTGGAAGATCTCTAGTCAAAACTCTAATAAGAGTAGGGTATTATTGGCCAAAGATGGAAAAAGACGCTGAAAATTTTGTAGCTAAATGCGATAAATGTCAGCGATATGCTAACAACATGCATCGACCCGCAGAACTACTACATATGGTTACATCACCTTGGCCATTTATGAAATCGGGAATGGATATAGTAGGACCTCTACCCCAAGCCAAAGGAAAGGTACAGTTTCTACTTGTATTAACAGATTATTTCTCAAAATGGGTAGAAACGGATGCTTTTAAACAGGTTCGAGAAAAAGAAGTGAAAAGCTTCATTTGGCGAAACATCATATGCCGCTTTGGTGTCCCAAAGGAAATCGTAAGTGATAATGGCCCGCAATTCATAGGCTCGCAAATCACGAAATTCTTCCAAAGCTGGCAAATCAAACGTATCACTTCTTCATCGTATCACCCCGTGGCTAATGGGCAAGCTGAGTCAACAAATAAGATCATCATCAATAATCTGAAGAAACGATTGGAAAAATCAAAAGGAAATTGGCCTGAAGAGCTACCAGGAGTACTATGGGCTTATAGGACTACAACCAAAACAGTCACGGGAGAAACCCCATTCGTACTTGTCTATGACTCGGAGGCCCTAATACCAGTGGAAATTGGTGAACCAAATATGAGATTCACAGTAGCAACAGAAGAAACAAACAACGACAAGTTGAGAACAAATCTGGATTTACTTGAACAAAGGAGAGAAGCCGCTTTAATTCGCATGGCAGCTCAAAAGCAAATCATAGAGCGGTATTACAACAGAAAAGCTCACCTCAGATATTTTAAAATTGGGGACTTTGTTCTCAAAAAAAAAAGTTTTCCAATCAATAAAAGAGGCTGGAGCAGGAAAATTAAACCCAAATTGGGAAGGACCTTATAAAGTGTGTGGTATTGCTGGAAAAGGTGCTTATGATTTGGAAACCATGGACGGTAGGATCTTACCAACAAGTTGGGATGTTGTTCATTTGAAGAAGTATTACTTCTAATCAAAAGTAGTATCCACGGTCAGGTATCATTACATACGACTTTATTTAGTACAGTTAAAGCTATACTAATAATTTTAGATGATAGGAAAAAAGTTAACCCATAACCAAATGATGATATTAGACCTCAATAGACACGAGTAAGTAACTGAATTCCCGATCTAGGGTTACAACCTTTCTGATGGACAATTCAAAGGGTTAAGCAATCATCATCTAAACTATATACCTTCAAGTCCCGTATGTTTTTCCTTTTCATGAAAAGGACCACAAGGAAGGAGTAGTCAAGTGCTCGAGATTTCTTTCTTCAAAGCTCAAACACTTATAATATGGAAGGCAAAGAAGACTATCAAAAAAGTCAAAGCTCAAGAAAGAAGACTAACAAAAAGTCAGAGCTCAATCCCGGAGACCTATTTTACCCAACAAATCAAAAGTTACGAGCGAAATCAAAGAGCTGAAGATTATCATACAAAGCCTGATTCAGAAACCTACAAAAAACATGCTCGGAAATGAAAACGAATGTTTAGGTTAAAGGCAAAATTTAGTCAAGGGTTGAAATTTGTACCCCTGTACTTATTCAAAATGTGTTGTAAAAGAAAAGAGTTACGAAAGAGTCATAGACGATACTTGAACACATGTAAAGTATTATGAAAGTTCAAATAATACAAAAACTTTCTTCAAAGCATTACTCAAATGAACATGTGAATTACTATCTCCTTTTCGTATATTTACACCATTATGAAGTTGAGACGTCTTCTTCATTAAGTGTCGTTCATAAAAGGGCTCTTTTATAAATCGTGCTTGTTTAAAAAAGACACGAAGTATTAAAGCATTTTTAATGCAAAGTTAAAAAATGGTGAAACAAAAACCCAAACATAAAGAATTTTTATGCAAACACTTAAGAGTAAAACGAAAACTCGAAAAACACAAGTCATGACAAGAAATTAATATTATAAGACGGTATAAACTAAGTACTAACTTAGTCCAAACCGAATTTGTTTATACAAAATTGCCCCTAAGTTGTCAGTGGGGACTTACCAATCCCCAAATGGGACTAGGGGTAACCACCAATTGATTCTCCAAAAGAAAAGAAAAAAGAAAGGGGTTAACAAACACTTTCACTAGACACTGGGAGGATTATCTTTATCAACAGAAGGAGCAGATTGAGATGGCAAGGGTTGGGCAACAACTTCATCAGACACGATTTCATCACCCATTGGAACTTCAACCTCAGGTGATGAAAATTTTGACTCTATCGAGACCTTTCAATTGTCTCCTTAGTTTTGGCAATTTCAGCTTGTAAGTCAAAGTTTTCTTGGTCCACTTCCGTTAATGTATCAAGTTGGGCATTCAAATAAGCCCAACTCACATCAACAACTGCCTTATCCTCGAGAGCTTCATAGTCCTTCTCCCATTGTTCAACGTCTACTCTCAGTTCATCCCTTTCAACCACAGCAACATCGTAGGAAGCCTGTAAAGGAGAAAGGAATCTCTCCAGAAATTGAACCTTGTTAGAGGATTCACAGAGGTCTTCTTGGGTCTGAGTAAGCGATTGCACGAGTTCTCCAGCATAAGCCTCCTTCTGGTTTAGCAAATCCTTCAAGCTTCTTATTTCTTCATAAGCACGGGAAAGCCGTTCTGCAAATGAGGATTCCAAGATGTTCTTATCCTTTCCTGCTTGATTCGACAAAGCCTTCTCAATGGCTAATTTTGTTGTTATCACTTTAACATGCTTCTCTAAGGTACAGTTTTTCTCTTCTATTGCTTCCATATCAAATTGAAGGCTCTCAAATTGTACCTTCCAATTATCAGCCTCGGTATGGTGGTCATTCATTAACTGCCCCGTATGTATGATCTTTTTCATCAACTCTGTACCAACGAGATTGATCTAAAAAAAGGGGAAAATTAGATACGGCAAAGGCTAGTGTTAAGAAGAAATAACAGGAAGGTTACCTTCAAAGATGAGTGTACAATCTAATTCATCCATGTTAAGGAGCTATGAGTTTCCAATTTTGACTTTTCAACCGGGCCAATCAAAGGATTCAACCACACATCCGTCTGGCCTGATTTCTTTAAGAGGCTACCTTCCGCAGGAACCTCGATCATAATTCTCTTCATCTCCCCATTGCTAGAAGACCCTACTTCAATAATAGAAGGCACGGTAGTAGGGGTAGATGAAGGATCCACGGGTGGCACAAATGGGGAAGCAGAAACAGCAACAGGCACGACAGACTGAAGTTCCGCTGGAGCAGAAGGAAGAAAGATGGCAAGAGGCGGCTCCTCTGAAATTGAGCAAAAACCTTGATGGAACAATTGTTCAACTGACTTAGTGGCTGCAGAAGGAGTTTCCTCCTCAGAGTATGCAGGGGTAGAATGATCAGGCTCAGGCACAGAAGATGGACCAGTAAGGGGAGCAGATCTGTCATCAGATATGACTCTTCTTCTTTCTCGTGGTCTACGAACCAACGAGCCTTCCTCCTTCTCCTCCTCATCTTCTAAGGTTTGAGTCTTATCCGCTTTCCTTTTTGACGAAGAATAACTTAAGATAATTTCTTGAGCCTTGGACAAAGAGAGCTTTGAAGAAGTTATAGCAGCAACGGTGACACCACAAGCGGGAAACCCTAACAAACAAAAGGATTAGAGAAGTTCAAAAAAAAAAGGGAAACGTAAAAAAAACCTACCATGGGTTTTTACTTTCCAACCAAACCTTGCAGAAAGGTATCTCCAAGAACATTCTTCCATTGGAGCAATCAACAACAATTTTTCTACCCAACCACGCAAACTGAAAATCTCCTTGACAGTTCCCATGGTTGCTGAAAAAAGACAAAGACAGTCACGGTACTGAACATCTATCAAGAATAAGGAAATAAGTGAGTAAACAAAACTTACGTTCAAAGTTCCACTTCTCAGGGAAGGGTAAATTTTCTTCACCTACTAATCCACCTGTAGGGGCAGCAACAAACCTGCATGCCAACCTATATCTTTATCATTATCAGGAATGACTAAAACTCTCTTACTCCTAGCCACAAGAGTAAAGATTCCTTAGCGGAATAACTTGGGAGAGTAGAGATGAATAAGATGATAGAAGGTAAAAGGAAGTAAAGCCAAGTTAGCCAAATATATGAGGCATGCTACTGCCCTCCAGATAATAGGACCGATTTGTCCCAAACACACGTTAAAAAATAGACAAAACTCTATAATGACAGGGTCGATGGAAGGCCTGAAACCCAAAGTAAAAGGTTAGGTATATACAAAATAATAGCCTGTTTTGTAAGAAGTTATCCTTTGATTTTCATTGGGGACCAAGACCAGGAAATCAAATTTCCAATAACAGACTTCACGCACAAGAGAAATCAAACCCTCAGTAATTTGAGTAGGGTAAAGATCAGCGCGATCATGAGACGTCATGGAAGAAAGTTGTTTTCTTATGGCTTCACTGTCATTTATGAAAGAAAATCCAGCGGGTACAATCTCATCAACCTTTGGTTCTCGAAGTGGTTCGCTGGATTCTCTACTCTTACAAGAAGATCTAGAATCTATAGCCCTAGAAGAAGATGGAGTAACAATAACCCTAGAAGTTAGTGAGGGAGTAATGTTACGTTGAGAAGAAGAAGACCCTCTAGAAGGTGTTGAGCCCAAACTCCTTAATCTACCGCCCCTCCTACTCCGGATCGGAGCAGAAGAAGGAGATAGTTCATCGACTATTATTACTTTTCTGGGGTCTTGGTTTAAAGAAGACATATTTGCATGAAATAAGAACTTGTAAGCAGCAAAAGAAAGTTAGAAGTTTTTCGCATAAGCAAAGGCAAAATAGGGTATTTATACACGAAGGCAACCGTCAAAAAATAGAAAGATACTGATGTGAAAGTCATTATTAAAATTGTCTCTTCGTGACTGATGCAACCGCAAAAAGCCCTAAAGTGCATTGATGAATTGCAGAACCAATCTAGAATCACCACGTGGCACATGCATTTAATAGAAGCGACGTGTACGTTCAGAGACAGATGCAATGATATGAGTAGAACGGCGGCAAAAAATTCCCGCCATAAATGTGTATCCACTTACCAAATGTTCAATTGATAAATAAATGGTAAGTGGGGGGACTATATGTATTGGTAAAAAATAGACATTACACGTGTAATATCTTGGATGACAAAGCAATATACGTGGAGCAATGAAAGAGCGACAGCTAGATGAAAGCTTAGAAAGAGGTACAGAACAAAGAGGTACGGGGTAAACACCCACGAGATAATTAGAAGCGGAAGCTCCAGTCTAATTGAGGAGTTGAAGAGACACGGTCAGAATGAATCAAGGCAGAATAAAGGGCAAATTCATAGATCTTCAATCAATGAGATAAACGTTACAGAATCTTCATGCAACATTTATGATTACCTATTGTAACGTTACATTAATGATATAAATATTCGTTAATGCTCAATCATTAAGAAGGGTAGACGTTATATTAAGAAATTCCCTATAAAAGGGAGTAAGGATTCACTTGTAGACACACGTTCGAACTACTACTGAAATATATCTACATTCATGTGCACTTATTGTTTTCCTATTTTGCAAGTCTAATTTCTATTATTATTCATAGTGAATTTTCTTGGTTATCAGAAGCCCGAGTACTTCTTAAAATAGCTTTGACTAAGAATCCAGTTCTTTGGTTAAACACTAGATGCCCATATACTTGTGACACTAGTTCCTGGCACACACATTAGTAGACTATTCTTTTAGGGATGTAATTATTTAAACTTGATTTCTTTGATCATTGCAATCTAATTTGCCTTCATCATTGCAATTTTCAAATGCTTAGTAATTTAAATTAAGATATTGTTGGAAAGATTTTTAGTAAAACAAATGGGACTCACTAGATGAATAGTGTTGGCTTGCCTAACATCGGTTTTGGGCGCCATCGCGGCCTAGAATAGGATTTGGGTCGTGACAGTCAATGTAAACTTCCATTGATTTACCTATCTGTTGCTCGAACATTATATTAAAATAGGGGTTGGTATGTAGCTCCTGCATTTTTTAGCACGAAGGGAATTACATTGTAACAATAGTTTCCATACTTGGTGACAAATGAGGTCTTTTCCTGGTCCTCCGGGTTCATCTGAATTTGATTGTACCCGGAATAGGCATCGAGAAAGGTAAGGATCTCGTGACCGGCCGTGGCGTCGATCATACGATCGATGTTAGGCAGTGGAAAAAGATTCTTTAGGGCATTCCTTATTCAAATCCATGTAATCTACCCACATTCTAAGTTTGATTCCTTTTTTGGGACTACGGCCACATTGGATAACCATTCGGGGTATTTTACTTCCCTAATGGACCTTATTTTGAGAAGTTTAGTTACCTCTTCCTTTATGAATGCATTCTTTACCTCGGACTGGGACCTTCTCTTTTTCTTCACTGATTTAAACCTGGGGTCGAGACTTAGCCGATGTGTTGTTATCTCCGGTGGGATCCCTGTCATGTATAATGGGACCAATAAAAACAATATATGTTATTGATAAGGAACGAAATGAATTTTTTCCTAAGTTCAAGGGTTAATCCCGTTCCCAGGTATGCCTTCCGTTCGGGCAGATGCTCGATCGATATCACTTGTTCCAGCTCTTCAACCGTTGACTTTGTTGCTTATGGTTCCTCGGGAATGATGAAAGCTCGAGGTGTAAGGAAATCCTCTTCTTCTCCCTCGATTACCTGTTCCTCTTACTCGATCGAGGCTGGGGACAGTGATTGCTATTTAGCCATCTATTTTTCTTTGATGTTCGATTTTTCTGAGGTCGAAAGTGCTGGTGTCGGTATCAACTCATGAACTGCAAACATTTTCTTTGCCACGTGTTGTTCCCCGTAAACCATTTTCACACCATCTATAGTTGGGAACTTCATCATTTGGTGAAGGGTCGACGGTACCACCCTCATGTTATGGATCCACGACCTTCCGAGCAGTGCATTGTATCTTATGTCACCTTCGATGACATGAAATTTTGTGTCCTGGATGGTCCCTGTTACGTTCACTGGCATGATTATCTCTCCCCTTGTTGTTTCACTAGCCATGTTGAAGTTGTTTAGGACTCAAGATGCAGGTATTATTTGATCTAGCAGTCTGAGTTGCTCTACGACCCTCGACCTGATTATATTTGCCGAGCTACTTGGATCCACAAGAACACGTTTAACTTGAATTTTATTTAGAAAAATAGAAATTACCAGGGCGTCGTTGTGTGGCTGATAGAGGCCTTCTGTATCCTCGTTGTTGAATGTAAGGGTGCCTTCGGGCATGTAGTCTCGGGTCCATTTATCCCTCGTGATCGACACTTTGGTGCATTTAAAGACAGGTCCTTGTGGGATGTCGACTCCACCAACGATCATGTGGATAACATGCTGAGGCTCTTCTTGTTCATTCTTTCTCGAAGGTGGCCTTCATCAAATAATCGAGCTACTTCCTCTCTCAATTGTTTGTAGTATTCGGTCCTGTGGCCATGTGTGCCATGGTATTTGCACATCAAGTTAGGATTCCTCTTAGAAGGGTCAGTTTGTATAGGTCTGGGCCACCTGGTGTCTTTAATCTTTCCGATGGCCGAAACGATACCCGAGGCATCGATGCTGAAGTTGTACTCCGATAATCGAGGTGCCTTTGCAGGGTCAATGCACTTGTCAAATCCATTCTTACTCATGAGTCCCCGAGGATTTTGTCCTCGATCATTTCTTCAATCATTCCAGGGAGGATTGCGTCCCGAACTGTTGTTTCTTCGATCTGTGACATATGATTGGTACCGTTCTCTGTTTGACCTAGGTTCTCTGTTGATATACCTTGAGACTTTCACTGCCAATCTGTTCGGGTGAACTGACCCCGAGGGGGCTCCCAACTGGTCATCCTCGACCCTGATCTTTGATTGATAATAATTATGCACGTTTGCCCATGTAAGCAGGATATTCAATCAGATTTTGCTTCAACTGTCGTGATGCTATCAAACTTCGCTCATTCAACCCTTGTGTGAAAGATTGAACGGCCCAATCATCCGTAACAGGTGGTAACTCCATTCGCTCCATCTGAAATCAGGATACAAACTCCCTCGGTATCTCGTTTCCTTTGTCTTATCTTGAAAACATCCGATTTTCTCGTTGCAACTTTTATGGCCCCGACGTGCGCCTTCACAAAAGAATCAACTAACATGGCAAATGAATCAATGGAGTTCGATGGTAAGTTGTGATACCAAATCATTGCTCCCTTTGATAGTGTTTCCCCAAATTTTTTTCAGCGATATGGACTCCATCTCATCGTCCTCTAAGTCATTTCCCTTTATACCGCACGTGTATGTAGTGATATGTTCATTAGGATCGGTGGTTCTATTGTATTCAGTATATCTACCATGCGGAACTTCTTTGGAATGGGCTTCGGGGCTGCGCTCTGAGGAAAAGTCTTCTGCACGAACTTTTTTGAATCCAAACCCTTTAAGATCGGGGATGCCCCTGGTATTTGATCGACTCGGGAGTTGTATGTCTCCACCTTCCTGTCATTATCTTCGATCTTCTTTTCTCCCGACTCGATTCTTTTGGTGAGCTCTTCGAGCATTTTCATGATTGTAGCATCAGTCCCCGATTCGCTAACATTCAACCTTTCCGGCACCGGCTCAGTACGGTGAGTGATTTCTGGTTCAACCACACTTGGAGTTTTATGTTGACTTTGTAGCTGAGCGATAACAACCTACTGAGCTTGTAGCATCTCGAAGATTACCTGGAGGCTAACTCCCCCGTCTCCTACACCCTGTGTTCCATGACCACTAGGTCAGACTTCCCCCTGTATACTTTCTCTGAGGTCTACGCCCAAGTATGCATTCAAAGCAATGTGCGAACTAACATCGAGTGGTTCTGCAAGCGGTACTTCCCCGGGGTTAAGCGGTGGTACACCGACTCCTGGAACAACTATATTGTCATTTTCCCCATGAAATCTGAGATCGTCATTGCCGTGTATAGGAGCATTTTGTGAGTTTGACATGTTTTAACCTGAAAACAAAGAATCTTGGACAAGAACAAGTGTGAAATAACGTGTGTAATCAAAATCAGCACTGAAACAATCACTATTGTCTTTAGGCCCCACAGTGGGCGCCAAACTGTTTACCCTATTAATAATTAAATTTGTGTCGAGGTCTTAAAGATACGTGAAATTAGTCCAATGTTAATTGATAAACAAGAAGACAAACATATAAGTTAAACGAGCAAGCTAGATCAAACCAGTGTATGAGCAAGTTTCGACCTCGAGCTGTGAGGGCCTCGGGATACACTAATATGAACAGTAAATGAAGGACAATAAAGCTAAGAAACAATTCTGATGAGAGATGAGCGAAAAAGTAAGAGTGTATATTCTTTGCCAATGATGGATGCCCTTTACAAATGAAGAGGCTCCCCTTTATATAATAGGGGAGTCCTAAATAAGGTACATTTTCATTTCTAGTAAGGAATCTAATTGTACAATTGTCTAACCGCTTTGTACGAATTCGTACAAATCCGTTCCGGAATTTACGCCTTGATCTTTGTGCCACTATGGGAATCTGCACATTCTGTTACAAACCCATAACGGCATTATCTCGGGGTAGGTCATACTCGGCCCCGATATTCATTGTGTGCTTCGGTCCTCAGGCCTTATACTCTGTCATCAGGCTCGAGCTCGATCTACTGAGCTTGCTTGGTCCATTCTGGACTCGGGCTCGGAGTGACTCCTCGAACCCATGAAATTGGGCACACCTAATTTTGACCGTACACACATGGTACTAATCAGAAGCGAAGTCAAGATTTAAAGTTTATAGGTTCTGAATTTGCCACAGAACCCATAGCTAGTCTTAGTTATTAGGCTCGCAGTTAAATATCTATGTATATTTAATAATTTATTTAGTACAAATATAATGTTTAAATCGAAGTGACTGAGTTCGGCTGAATCCACGCCCAACATGCTAGCTCCGCCTCTGGCACTTATAATAACTCTATGAATAATTATAAAATTTAGATAATAGTAGTGTAGTATCAAGTAAAATCAGGAGCATCAAAAGAATATTGATTATGTTATAAACAGCTGAATAGGTTTATTTCATGTTTAGTAGAAAATAATAAACACAAAGCTCTTCGAATTATCAATTTTTCTAAAAAAAATTCCTTAAAAGGATGAATCTATGGTCAACAATAAACGAGAGTTAAGTGGACGACAAAACTGAGAAATTGGAATTTTGAGGTACTTCTGACAAAGTGTAACAAAATAGATTGTGGGGCCTTTTTTATGTTTATATTTATATTAAAAAGAAAGACCTAGACCTTTGACAAGCATTATCTTTTGTTTTTCATACACAAAATTCACTTTATGATCTTTAAAAAGTGGACCTAAAAATGAGTTGCTTTACCAAAAAGAAAAAGAAAAATAGTTGGCCTTTTTTTCCCCAACCCAAGCCACATTCATACCCCAGCTCCTGGTAAAACAGATACTGAAATTTGTGTTTACACGTAAATACAAATAAAGCAGCATAATTATATTTAATGTTGAAAAACATTCTTCCTCTTTTATTATTATTTTTTAGTTTATATTTAATGTAGAAAAACATTCTTCCTCTTTTATTATTTTTTTACGTTGATATCTATAACTGACTCCTTATTTTTATTAGAAAAAACTATAAAGCGTACATTGTGAAGGAAAGGTATACATTGGATACTTCCTTTTTTATTTTTTAATCTATATATATGTGTTAGAAAGTAGTAAGAAAAACAGGCTTAAAAGTGGTGGAATATAAAGGTGTTGATGGTTCGATTCAGCCGGTTATTTTATAAAATTTGTATTATACTAATTTTCGGTTATTCTATTATGTATAACCAAAATTTGACTTTTCGAAACTGTCCCAATCATATCGGTTTCTCTTCGATATCGGTACGGTTCGGTTAATTTTCGGTAATTTTTTTAAATGTCATAAAATTCACTACTAAAAAAATCAGATTTTAGCGGCGGACAAATTCTGTAGCAAAACAGAAAAATCCGTCACTAATTTCATTTAGCGACGGATTAGCAAGAAATTCTGCTAGCTACGAGCGTTTTAGCGACATATTAGCGACGACGTTCGTAGCTAATTTCATTTTTTTTTTGTAATGAAAGACACTAGTAGGAGTAGAATGTAATAACATACGTACTTTTATATGATTTAGCAAAACTCTCTAAATATTTTTACAGTTCAAAAAGTGATGAATTAAGAAAATATGAAAGATGACTAGAGTAAAGATTAATCAACTATTCTACAACAACATAAAAAGAAACTATGCAAATAAAAAGAAAATATAAATCACACGAGTAGAAAGATATTAACCAAGTTAGAATTCAAGAATAAAGTCCGTAGAAGATAAAACATTCAAAAGATAAATCAAAATCATATGAAAGGAAACATATTCAACACATTATAGTTTGCTACTCATAATTGCAACAATACCTTATGTCTTGCTAGTGAATATGCTGGAAATAATTTAGTTTCAATAGAAGTAGCATAATAGGTTTGGAAATAAAGATTTTGAGTTTAATTACTTGTTACCTTGTAACTGTTTCATAATTTCAAGGTCCAAGAAAAAATTTAATGCTTTATTATTTTAAACTTAATATATAAATATATTTTTCAGATTGTAAATTTATTCGGTACGGTTCGATATTTTTTCGATTTATTTTCATAAAATAAAAAACCTACCATAATTATCGGTCTAGTTATAGATTTATATAAAAATTTATAATTTTATTAAAAGAAACCTAAAAATCGGTCTGTTACAATATGATTCGGTCAGTTTAATTGGTTTTTAATTATTCATTGACGCCCCATTCTCTCTGTCCCTCCCTTTTTATTATCTTAAACAATTCGTTCATTTCAGACCTACATGTTAATTACAGTTATTAAGAAACTGAAAAATAAAAGAGTAGAGAGAAATTGACCAATAACTCTACGTATCAAGTTGAGGAAAGATGACATATCGTCCTCAGATTCTTCTTGTCTTTTTTAATAGTTGTGGTGTTCGAGTCAGATTACGCATATCTCAATTAAATTCACATAATACTTACCACCTCTCACCAGTAACATGAACCAGATAACTCTTGTATTTTTTGAATATACTATTATTAATGCAAATTCCTAATTATATGAGATTTTCAACTAGCAAGAATTAGCCACCTTCTTGTAGTATTGATCATCATAATATGATCTTTTAGTTTTTTGTTGTTGTTTTCCATTTGAGTCGAGTTTAAAACAATATTCAAACACATTGTGATATATCGATGTTGAGTTGATTGAAATTTGTTTCATTTGTACTTGGTCAATTTGTTTATTGGCTACAATTTATCGGCCAACTTTTTTTTTCTTGTAGTGCATCATTATAATTTGCATAATCTTGACTCTTAGTGGGCGTTTGGACGTAAGTATTGTCAAATTTCGATTTCAAGTGAAAATGTATTTGAAAATTAGAGTTATGTTTGGACATGAATATAATTTTGGTTTTTTTTGAAATTTTTGTGAGTGATCTGAGTGAAAATTTTGAAAAATAAGTTTTGGAGTTTTTCAAATTTTCGAAATATTCTAAAATCATCTTCAAGTAAAGATCTAAAATTTTATGGCCAAACACTGATTTCGGAAAAAAGTGAATTCTTTTTGAAAAAAAGTAAAAAAAAAAAATTATGGCCAAACGGGCTCTTAGCTTGAGGATGGAAATATTAGGTGAATTTAACAACGAAAAAAATAAACAAACTGAATAAAAATATGTTCACATGAATTATGAGGGGCAAAGACAAAAAACAAAGAATCCACTTAAAACCTACAGTATGAAGGAAAAAAACAAAAATATTTAATCATCAAATGGCTTACTTCAACTTTTTCTTTCTCTCCCTCCTTGTCCTGATCATGCTTTAATTTATTCCTCCTTCTCCCCACTTTTTCCTAACCACAAAAAAAAAAAAAAAAAAAAAAAAAAAAAAAAAAAATAAAATTTTTTT
>ML363130.1:0-58910 GCA_005239505.1 Nicotiana paniculata | reverse complement strand
AAAAAAAAAAAAAAAAAAAAAAAAAAAAGAAACAAGGAAAAGGAGAAAAGAAAATTACTTTGGCATGGAAATGAATGAAAAAATATGTCTCCAAAATTTCACAAATTTCAGCCAAATAAGAAAAGTTCAAAACTTGGCGATATGCACAAAGTTCCTTCATCATCAAAACGTAAAATAAACCCAAAAAAATAAAAAATAAAAAATCCTATTACTGATGTTAACTCTTAAGATTTTAGATTTTAATTTTACTCAGTGATTAGAAATAAATTAAAATTAGGAGTAATTTTTAAAAATGTTGTGCTTTGGTTAAGCACTTGTTCAACTATTGATGCACACCGTCACCATGTTTGTTTGGAAGCCATAGAAACAATTGATGAGCCAAGAGGATAGCTTCTACCATGTGTTCATTCTTGATCACAAATCAAATCAAGAAAAAAATAGTTGAAGAGCTAGCATATTTGTTTTCATTTTATCCGTTTTGGGGCCTGATTAATCCGTATGTGTACTCGCATAAGGCTCACTAAATAAGACGCAATGTCTATCAGAATTTTATATACTTCAAATCTAAATTCTGAAATCTCCTATTAAAATAGAGAAATCTTATCTATCGCATCACAATCCGAGCGCTAGGTTTGCTATTCTAATCAGTCATTTATTTTGTAAATAAAAATGTGTCAATGCCATTTGGCAAACATATCAGTCTATTATTTGAAATCAGTTACCGTGACCTTAATAGTTGAAGAAGTATTAGTAAGTCACAATAAGTACTAGGCAGAACGGTCTAAATGACACTTATACTTTGTTAGAAATCTGAATTGTTGTAAAATAAAACAATAAATTTTCTGAAAATACAGAAACAGTGAAAAACCTCACTAGTGTGGGCTCTAGCGCGGGATTAGCGCGACCGCGCTAGTGGGATTTATCTGGGACAGTAAGAAACCTGACTAGCGCCACCACCAGCGTGTGATGAGCGCGGGCGAGCTAGTCCAGGCGTCCTCAACTTCTCTTTTGAAAAAAAAATACAAGAATAAACTGAGCCCACTGAATATATAGTGTGTCCTTAAGGAAATTATTCCCCTCAAGTACCCGAGGTTTTGGAATATATCCTCCCAGGATAGAACGATTTAACTCACCAGCATATTGTTACCAAAAACTCCGGTGATCAGCGAACCACTTGATGGTCGTAAAACACACTGAAATATTTTTGTACAGAAGAAGAAGAAGATCAGAAAATTTAATAAGTAAAGATTCTGGGATTCAAGGTATATTTATAGCCAATTTCGTACTATTTCTTAAAAGGTTTTGCAACTTTTCATAATTTCTGAAAAGGTTTTGCAACCTATCAAAACAACCATAGTTGTTGAAACAGGTGTGAAGATTGCGGGAAAATTAAAAAACGGATTTAAAATAATCCGGGAAAAAACGGACCAGACCTTTCTCCAAAAAGATTAATCAATCAATCTTTGACCAAATTTGAAGCCGAAGCCGAAGTCGAGCTAGCGACGACGACGACGGCGCGAGGCTTGCCTTCTTCTCAACTCTTTAAGAGCTAGAAGAATAGCTTCTCTATATATACACATAGATTTCCTTTCTTCTTCCAATAAGGGATAAAGTGTACTAATTCAAAATTTCACTTCCCTCCATTTCTTTTCCCACCATTTTCCATTCACTCTCTTTAAGCTACACCAAGCTTAAAATTAAGCTACACTAAGCTTAAAACCAACAATCCTCACATGAATGGGGAATGACTATAAAATAAAGGAATGCACGGACGTGTGTGTGTTTTACATGCAAGAATTAATTGCATCTGGATAAGTAGGTTTCCCTTTGAACTTTCTGTAGTGAACTTTTATCGGATATACTCGGTCAATCGGTAGATTTGATAACTTTGAACCGTCGAGCTTTATTGTATACCTAGACAACATAAGTCACACAATCAATCCTTAACCATCTATGGTTCTCACGGTTGTGTTCGTTTCAGCCATGAACACCGCCTGGTTTCATGAGTGCTTAGAGAATGGGCCTTTACTTTCATTCCCCTTGAAGCGGCTTACACTTCACACTCACATAGGTGATTCCTAAACGTGTAATCCTAAAGACACAATATCTGGTCATATCCTGCCAGACTTAGCAAGTCATTAAAAAACCTTAAGCTTTATTGACTCATCAAAAAGCCTTAATGCTTTACCTTTATTTCTGAACATTGTCTTCATCACGAGAATGGGTTGATTTATTTGACAATATTGAACCGTCATTCATAACTTTGTTTGATATCTTTGAACCTAGCTTGGGATCTCCAGTCTGCTAGGTAGAGTTACCGCCATGATGACTTGTCCTAGGCCTTAACCCCATTCCCTTTGATGATCTTTCAACTGTCTCTCTAGATAGGCCTTTTGTAAGTGGATCCGACACGTTATCTCTTGACTTTACGTAGTCAATTGTGATAACACCACTAGAAAGTAGTTGTCTAACGGTATTATGTCTTTGTCGTATATGACGAGATTTTCCGTTATACATAACGCTTCCTGCCCTCCCTATTGCCGCTTGACTATCATAATGTATACAAATAGGTGCCAAAGGTTTGGGCCAAAATGGAATATTTTCCAAGAAATTTCGGAGCCATTCAGCTTCTTCACCGACCTTATCTAAAACTATGAATTCAGATTCCATTGTAGAACGGGCGATGCACGTTTGTTTGGATGATTTCCAAGACACTGCTCCACCCCCAATTGTGAAAACATATCCACTCGTGGATTTAACTTCAGATGATCCGGTGATCCAATTTGCATCACTATATCCCTCGATCACAGAGGGATATTTGTTATAATGCAAAGCATAGTTTTGGGTATGTTTTAGATACCCCAAAACTCGTTTCATTGCCATCCAATGTATGTGATTGGGATTACTTGTAAATCGACTCAGTTTGCTAATAGCACATGCTATATCTGGTCGCGTACAATTCATTATATACATCAAACTTCCCAATATTCTTGCATAGTCCAGTTGTGAGTCACTTTCATCTTCATTCTTTTGAAGTACATAACTCACGTCAATTGGAGTTTTGGCAATTTTGAAATCCAAATACTTGAACTTGTCAAGTACCTTTTCAATGTAGTGAGACTGTGATAATGCTAGACCTTGTGGAGTCTTGTGAATTCTGATTCCTAAGATCACATCAGCAACTCCTAAGTCTTTCATATCGAATTTGCTAGCCAACATGCGTTTTGTAGCATTTATATCTGCCATGCTTTTGCTCATTATCAACATTTCATCAACATATAAACAAACAATGACTTCATGACCCAGAGTATTTTTAATGTAAACACATTTGTCGCACTCGTTGATTTTAAACCCACTTGCCAACATTGTTTGATCAAATTTGGCATGCCATTGTTTGGGTGCTTGTTTAAGTCCATAAAGCGACTTAACAAGTTTGCACACTTTCTTTTCTTTACCAGGAACCACAAAACCCTCAGGTTGTTCCATGTAAATCTCTTCCTCCAATTCTCCATTTAAGAAAGTTGTTTTAACATCCATTTGATGGATTTCAAGACCATACACGGCCGCTAATGCCACTAGTTTCCTAATAGATGTTATCCTCGTTACTGGCGAGTAAGTGTCAAATTAATCAAGGCCTTCCTTTTGTCTATAACCTTTGACAACAACTCTTTCCTTATATTTGTCAATAGTGCCATCAACTTTTATTTTTCGTTTAAAGATCCATTTCGAACCTAAAGGCTTATTTCCAGGAGGAAGATCAACCAATTACCATGTATGGTTATCCAAAATTGATTGAATCTCACTATTGACCGCCTCTTTCCAAAACGCCGAATCAGAAGACAACATAGCTGCTTTAAAAGTTTGAGGTTCATTTTCAAGCAAGAATGTCACAAAATCTGGTCCAAAGGAAGTAGATGTTCTTTGACGTTTGCTACGCCTTGGATATTCTACACTTGGAGTATTTTCCTTTGGTTCTTCCCGATGTCGTTTAGGTCTTTCACTTAACAACTCGCATTCAGTTTTGTATGGATAAATGCTTTCAAAGAATTCAGTATTATCTGATTATTACCGTATTAACATGAATCTCGGGATTATCGGATTTATGGACCAAAAGCCTACATGCTTTACTGTTTGTAGCATATCCAATGAAAACGCAATCTACTATTTTTTGTCTAATTTTAACCCTTTTAGGTAAAGGAACTTGTACCTTTGCTAGACACCCCCACACTTTGAAATATTCCAAGTTATGTTTTCTTCCTTTCTATTTTTCATATGGAATAGATTGTGTTTTGCTGTGGAGTACTCTGTTGAGTATTCGGTTAGCTTAAGGATAGCTTGCCCCCACAAACTCTGCGGTAATCCGGAACTTATTAGTAAATAATTCATCATTTCCTTTAATGTCCGATTTTTTCTTCCGCAATTTCGTTGGATTGAGGTGTGTAAGGTGCAGTAGTTTGATGGATAATTCTATTTTCCGAACATATTTCTGCAAATGGAGATTCATATTCTCCAAATCTATCACTTCTAATCATTTTGATATTTTTATTCAATTGATTCTCTACTTCATTCTTGTATTGCTTAAATGCTTCAGTTGCTTCATCCTTACTATTAAGCAAATAAATATAACAATATCGAGTGCAATCATCAATAAAAGTAATAAAATACTTTTTCCCACCTCTAGATAGTGTCGACTTCATATCGCAAATGTCAATATGAATTAAGTCTAAAGGATTTGAATTCCTTTCAACAGACTTATAAGGATGTTTTGCAAACTTAGATTCAACACATATTTGACATGTCGATTTATTACACTCGTATTTAGGCAATACTTCTAAATTAATTAACTTCCGCAAGGTTTCATAATTGACATGTCCTAAACGAATATACCATAAATCATTTTACTCCAACAAATAAGAAGAAGCTAAAATTTTATTCATACTTTCAACAACCATTACATTGAGTTTGAAAAGGCTCTCTGTGAGGTAGCCTTTTCCAACATACATTTCATTCTTGCTCACAACAACTTTATCAGAAACAAATACACATTTGAATCCATTCTTCACAAGTAAAGAAGTAGAAACTAAATTCTTCCTAATAGTAGGAACATGAAGAACGTTGTTGAGCGTTAACACCTTGCCGGAAGTCATCTTTAAGAATATCTTCCCATAACCTTCAATCTTGGCTGTTGAATTATTTCCCATGGAAATCTCTTCTTCGGGACCAGCAGTAGAGTAAGTCGCAAATGCTTCTTTGATAGCACAAACATGTCGAGTGGCTCCGGAGTCAATCCACCACTCCTTCGGATTTCCAACTAAGATGCATTCCGAAAGCATTGCACAAAGATCATCAATGTCATCATTCTTCTCCACTATGCTAGCATGTTCCTTCTTCTTATCCTTTTTCGGGAGACGACAATCAGGGGCTTTGTGACCAACTCTTCCCCAGTTGTGGCAGTTGCCCTTGAATTTCTTTTTGTTCTGCTCCTTAGTTATCCAGAAGATCTCTTCCTCTTCTTACTTTTTGGAGCAGTCTCCTCAACGATATTAGCTCCCATGATCATTGAATTTCCATGAGGCTTCTTCTCGGCTGTTTTGTTGTCTTCCTCAATCTTGAGACGAATCACAAGATCTTCCAACTTCATTTATTTGCGTTTGTGCTTAAGATAGTTCTTGAAATCTCTCCATGAAGGAGGAAACTTTTCAATCATTGCAGCCACTTGAAATGCTTCATTCACGACCATACCTTCAGCAATAAGGTCGTGAAAAATAAGTTGAAGCTCCTGAACTTGGGTTCCCACAGTTTTACTGTCGATCATTTTATAGTCTAGAAACTTGGCAACCACTAATTTCTTCAAGCATGCATCTTTCGTCTTGTACTTCTTCTCAAGTGCGTCCCATATCGCATTGTACACATTGTACAAGTCATCCTCTAAAGCGCTTAGGATATAACCTTTGCAAAGAAAATCTGCATGCTTCCATGCTTCAACAATCATGAACTTCTCGTTGTCTTGCATGTCCACAGCAGGCATTGAAGGTTCTTCACTAGTGAATTTATGCATACCAAGTGTGGTAAGCCAGAAGAACACCCTTTGTTGCCATCCTTTGAAGTTGGCTCCAGAAAATTTCCCCGGTTTTTCTGCCGGTGGAACAACAGTCCGGCTTGATGAGGCTATCGTCGTTGCCGCAACAGTCGCAACACCAGAACAGTAAACAATACTGTAATCAATTTCCATTTCTCAATGTCAACAACAGAAGAGTTCAACCAATGGCAAAACCAGAACAGTAAAGAATATTGTAATCACAATAAACAGTATGTATAATAAATAAAAATCGAAGTTTTTATATATTGTTTCACAGAAAACGATGAAGTTTTTATGTTCTTCAAATAGTTTCTGAATTTCAAAATTCTGATGAAGTTTTTATATCTTCAAATCAGAATAATAAAATTCAGAAGGAGTAGAAAACACATAGGTTTTAATATCCAAAAACATAATATAGAAAAAAATAAAATAATTTTCTTAAGATTGTTAGAAATCTGTATTGCTGTAAAATAAAATAATAAATTTTCTGAAAATACAGAAACAATGAGAAACCTCACTAGCGCGGCCGCGCTAATGGGATTTATCTGGGACAGTAAGAAACCTGACTAGCGCGACCACTAGCGCGTGCTGAGCGCGGGCGCGCTAGTCCAGGCGTCCTCAGCTTCTCTTCTGAAAAAAATAAATAATACAAGAATAAACTGAGCCCACTGAATACACAGTGTGTCCTTAAGGAAATTATTCCCCTCAAGTACCCGAGGTTTTGGAATATACCCTCTCAGGATAGAACGATTTAACTCACCAGCATATCGGTACCAAAAACTCCGGTGATCGGTGAACCACTTGATGGTCGTAAAACACACTGGAATATTTTTGTGCAGAAGAAGAAGAAGAAGATCAGAAAATTTAGTAAGAAAAGATTCTGGGATTCAAGGCATATTTATAGCCAATTTCGTATTGTTTCTGAAAAGGTTTTGCAACCTTTCAGAACAACCATAGCTGTTGGAACAGGTGTGAAGATTGCGGGAAAATTAAAAAACGGATTAAAAATAATCGGGGAAAAAACGGACGGGACCTTTGTCCAAAAATATTAATCAATCAATCGATCCGAAGCCGAAGCTGAACGAGCGACGACGGCGACGACGCGAGACTTGCCTTCTTCTCAACTCTTTAAGAGCTAGAAGAAGAGCTTCTCTATATATACACATAGATTTTCTTTCCTTCTTCCAACGAGGGACAAAGTGCACTAATTCAAAATTTCACTTCCCTCCATTTCTTTTCCCACCATTTTTCTTTCACTCTCTTTAAGCTACACCAAGGTTAAAATTAAGCTACACTAAGCTTAAAGACCAACATACTTGTGTCACTTTGTCATGTCGGTCCTCAAACTTATCATTTTGTCAATTGAACACTTACACTCGTTCAAATTGTGTATAATAAACGCTTTTGACAGGAGGCAACTAATGCGTGTATTATAATCTCCTACACATAGGATGCCACTTCATTACTAGTGCCACGTATGAAAATAAACTATTGAAAAATAGGACTGGCCACCCAAACCTAATATTTCCTGTCATTTTACACTTTATCGATTATTCCACCTCAATTAACAACCTCATAACCACCATTACAACCTCTTTCTTTATCTAACCACCGTAAACCATTCCCTAACCACCAGCAAAGATGGTTCTTTCAAAATCCCACTCAGCAAAGATTGTCCTTTCATTTCCAGTTAATATAAGTAATTATGAGCGTAATAGTATAGGGTCGGACCATTAACATTTAAAGCCCCTGATAATGTGAAATATCCATCCATGGAGCTAGCTTACGTTATTAGTCGCGCTGGAGGGACCATGACTGGAGTTCTAAGGGCAGCAAACGAAAAGACAGTGAAGTTATTTATTAGTGAGAGGGTTTTGATTAAACAGAACAGTGTCATCAGAATCAAAACAGATACATTCGTCAACCTAAAGAGTCGACGGAACCAGTGACACTACTCCCACGAGTATGACACTGGAGCAGCGTCGCAGGAGGAACGAAACTCGTCAGAACACTAATCAGTTGGCTTTTGATTAAACAGAAAAAGATACAGGAAATGTAAAAGATTTTTTTGTTAAAGAAATAGAGAAAATTAATATATTTCTGCCTGATTTTGTGATTTTGAAGGCTCATCCATTGTTTACCGTAATGTGGAGGGAAAAAGAGGAATTAAGGCGAGAAGAAAGGTAAGAGAAATTGAGAAAGAGAAGAAAATTGGGAGGGGGAAGGTGGTAATTTCGATTAACTTAATAATTTTACTTTTTTTTAGTTTAATTAATTTTTAATCAAGATCACTAGTATCACTCTCTTTACTCGCGTGTGTTACACATAATTTGTCCACCTCAGTTATGTTAATGCCACATAAGCCCGATCAATGATTAGAGGGATTTAAATATTAATTTTGAACGAATGTAATTGTCCAATTGACAAAATGATAAGTTTGGAGACCGACATGACAAAGTGACACAAGTACAAATGTCATTTAGGTTATTCTATCTAAGTAGTATAAGAAATAAGGACCAAGATCTCCGACTAGAATATAGAGTACTACTCACTCCGGTCAAAATAAGTGATTTTTTGGTTATTTTCACACGTATTAAGAAATTCACTTTTTAATATTAATTAGCAATGAAATTGACCATATTAACCTTTACTATCTCTTCACATAAACACTTCTAACACATACTCCAACATTATTTACTCCAAGGATAATATAGAAAAAAATAATTAATTTATTTTTAAAATCTGAAAAAATCACTTATTTTGGATCACAAAAAAAAATTAAAAAATCATTTATCGTGGACCGAAGTAAACATGATGTTCTGAACAAGAAATATTAGTACTAAATTCAGAAAATCAGTACAAGAAAGATGCGCAAACAGAAAATCATGTTGGCTTTTTCCATTTTTATTTCTCTTCTTTTTCCCTCCCATTCCAAATTCCCAACAGTGATGGCATAACTAATTGTCTATAAACTCATATTACAACAATACTCATTAGGGAACCCATATCACGCTCCTTTAAGTGTTTGAATCATCACGCTCTACCTAAATTCCCCTTTTTTGGTATGGTTGTATAATTAATTTAGTAAAGTAAATTATTTAATATTAATTAATTATAATTTTTGTAATTCAGATTTATATGCAAATAGGTGTCATACATCTATTAATTTTATATATACATTGAATGCGAATAATTTTATTTTCTATTGAAACAAATAAGTATAGTCCAATACAAAATAAATAATCTCATAAGTAAATTTTTTTATTATTTGTGTAATTCTATCTTCTAATTTAATGTGTGATTATTATTTTTGTCTCTCGCATTAATAATATCCTCAAAACTTAGATGAATTTATACTTGTTGGAGCAAAATATATCATAAGAATGTACATTTACATCATTTGTTAAGACCAATTTTTGAATCGCATTAGCATATTCAATTCTTATTCACTATGATTCTTGTTATTATCTCTGATTTATTTTGAATGTTGTTTTAATTTTTAGCATATTCAATAAGAAAATTATTTTAAAATATTAATTATAAGAGTTACGAAATTATTATTATCTCTCCTAAAAATTAACAATAATTTGTGAAAGATTATTAGAAAATTATATATTATATACCAAAGGTATATTAGATAGAAGAAATATCTTCTTAATTTTGACTTAATAACATTTAAAATAAATCGGAGGTGGTAACTTTTGGACAAATAGTAATAATATCTGTATTATAATTGTTGTGTAAATAGTCTAAGAAAATATAAGAAGAGTTGGGAAAAAAAGAGAACAATGATACGTGAAAATAGTAATAATATGTGTATTTACAATGGCGCGTGGTATTGAAGATTACCTCCTAAAATCAGATTATGTATGACTTCCACTCACTCACTCACTCAGAAAAAGAAGAAGATACGTTTCAGTGTCTCTCTGCAACTTTCTAAAGCTTAGCTTTTTACTCTTTTCCTTTTTTCAGCAAAGATAAAAGGTAAGACTAATCTCACATTAATTGGGTCCTTAATCACTGCGCTTACTTTTATGTAAACTTCATTTTCCTCACCTTAGTCCTCTTTGTTTCTGCTTAAATTCAGTGTAAAACCGTCTGTCTTTTTTTTTTTTGTGTGGAAATTATACCGCCCCTCCCCCCCATTGTTGTTATTTCCTCATAATTCACTGAATCTTTGGTGGGTTTTACTTCTTGTTCTATACTTTTCCTTGCTGAACTCAAAAAAGTTTACTTTTTTTTCCCTCAAGAATTTGGTTTTTTGATTCTTTTATGTTCTTTTTAGATACACATCTGTATGCGAGTCATTAATTATATTTTCTTTAATCTTTTTGATTTGGGTTTGTTTTTCAAGTGCTGTTGTGTTTCTTGCATTTTTGACGCTTGAGGGGAACACTGACATTGGGGTCTCCTTTTACTGGTATTGCAGATTGGAAATTTTATGTATACATTGGCTATGCATAGTATTTTTCCAGAGAAAGGGTAGTTTAAAGAAAAAGATTGTATTTTTAGGCCAATGGATGAGAAGAGATTTGTTGTATGCTGCTTGAATTTGGAGATTTTGGTGTGGATTCTCTTAGTTTTTGCTGTTCAACATTCAGATGAAACTAACCCTGGAGATGGTAAGTCATGAACCGTCGCGGATTATTTATTATTTCTTAGTAGATTCTCATGATCAAGGGGAATTTCCAAATTCATATTTTGTGCAATGCTGATTATGCCTGACTATGAAATTATTTAAGCTAGTGCTTAATTTGAATTCAAGTGACTGAAAGGTTCTTATGTGTGACTATGTGTGCTGATGGCTTAAAGCAATATTTGATCCCTTGTGCCGCTTCACTAGACTTTTTCTCAAGGGAATGCAACAATTTATATGTAACCAAAGAATTCCTTTTTGCTCTATTTGCAGAGTATAATTCTTCGATGAATTGGAATTGAATCCACTTCCCTTTACTTAGTTCCACCACTGCTTACATTTGAACTAAGAAGTCGTCTTGATTCTTACATTATTTCTCCTACGTTATGGTAAATAAAGTTTGTACCTTCACTTGCACTGTCCTGACATTTTATTGGGTTTGCAAAGTTGAGGATTAGCAGCTTTTGCGCCTATTGATCTGGTTAATTGTCTCTGAGGGAAGTTTGCATTTAGCCTTATGTAATTTGATTGGATTCTAAATTTTCATATGGTTTCATGGATCAGTTTCTGCACTTTCTTCTTTATGTTTGGAATTTCTTACTGAAAGTTTCCCTTTTCTATTGGTCAAGTTGCTGCAATTAATGGCTTATATGCTGCTCTGGGATCGCCGTCCCTTCCGGGCTGGGGTACTGTTGGTGGAGACCCATGTAATGGACTTTGGCAAGGGGTCATATGCGAAAATACAAATATAGTAACGATGTAAGGACTTTCCATTTTACCGCAACATTTCATAGATATTTGGAACTGAAATGCTAATCCTACTTCTCATGTCATTTCCAGTCGACTCAATGCTGCTAACTTGGGTGGTGAACTAGGGGATAATTTAGGCTCATTTTCTTCTCTCAAAACATTGTAAGCTTCTTGCGTATCTCCTAGGTCAAAACATTTCATGTTATGAGAATGTTTCCATTTAGTCGTAGTCTGCTGTAATGAAATGTGAGCAGTAATTGTGGCTATCTCTTATGGCAGAGATCTGAGCAACAACCATATCGGCGGAAGCATTCCGTCCATTCTGCCAGTNCCCCCACAACACACACACACACACAAAAAAAAAGAAGGCGAAAGAGGACACATTGATGTAACTAGTTTGAGAAAACTAGCTTTACTTATTGAGCAAAAAGTTGACATTATTTATCTTGGGCAGTTTTCTTTCAGCTAACGAGTTCACTGGAAGTATCCCTACTTCTTTATCTTACCTGAGTCAACTTTCAGCTATGTAAGTTTCACTTTTAGCGTAGATTAATAGTACTTGATTTGTAAAGAATCTGATAAGGTATTCCTCTGTGTGTCAGGTCTCTGAATGGCAACCATTTGACTGGAGATATTCCTGATTCGTTTCATGGCCTCACGGCTTTGGTCAATCTGTACGACAGCTAAACAAAAGCATTTCTGTTCTTTCATTTAGTTTTTTTTTGTCATATGCATAACTGGTTTATTATTTATCTTTTAACAGTGATTTGTCAGGTAACAGTTTAAGTGGATCATTGCCACTGTCGCTAGGAAGTTTGTCTTCCTTGACTACTCTGTAAGTAATTCAACCTTATTATACACTTGGTTTATAACTTTGGTCTATATGATAAAGCTAAACTTCTTTGTTTCCAGACATTTGCAGAATAATCAGCTTTCTGGAACTCTTGATGTTTTGCAGGATCTTCCGCTTGCAGATTTGTACTCTTCCAAACTACATTTGACTCTAATATTATTTTCATTTATATAGAACGATGATATCTTACTAGCATATCTCCACCCTCCCTGTTTCCTTTCTAGAAATGTGGAAAACAACCTGTTTTCTGGGCCCATACCTCAGAAGTTGTTCTCTATTCCCAATTTCAAGTAAGTACATTCATTTTCTGCTTTCATATACTCATTTTGTGCTTTCAGTTTTTATGTTGAGTCAACAGCTTGTTAATTACAATGCAATCTTGGCCAGATATAACAATTTTGTGCCCCTCGTCGTTTGTTGGAAATACTATCTGACATGTAACATATCCCAAAAGAGAAGATATAGAATCATAGAAGACACGTAGATCGAAACCGTGGAAATTCGGTTGAAGGTCTTGTTACTTGTCAGTGGTTACAACCACTTATGTAACCTTTCTCTCTCAATGCCTCCCTTAAACCTTGAGCACATAAAAAGTAACCCATTTCAAGAAAATTCTTGTTTACAAGTTGCTGAAATCGAACTTAATAAAATGGGTGTGGTTGTATGCTGCAAGAGCATTTCGTACGAAATGACCAGCAATATAGGCTTAATGTCTGTCATGGATATGAATCCCACAATTGCCCTTAGCATAAATGATAGCTCAATGAGTACAACAATAACAACAACATACCCAATGTAGTTCCATAAGTGACAGCTCAATGAGTAAACTTAAGAATTACAAAATAAGAAATTGACCTGAAAATGAAAAGAACAATCCTGATAAGCATGTCCTTTGAATTCATGATTATGTCGTATGGTCAGTCTCTCAAAATTGGAAGTAAGCAACTCATACAGACGCAATAACTAGACGACATATATACATATAGATACACAAAAATTAGAGTACGATATGCATATGAAAACATGCAACAGCTAAGGTATGATATTCCCTTTCAAAATAAACAAAATTGCAAATTATTTAGTTTAGCAAGCTGGCGCATTGGCTAAACTTGTTCATAATTTAAGTTCATATTCCATGGTGGCCAGAATTCAGCTCGAGTTAGGTCACTCGCCTTAATCATATACTGAGCCCTTAACTTTGGGCAGGCCAAAATTACATGGAAGTCAGGCAATCTTATTCATTCAGCTGAACACATATTTGTTCCATGCAAGGATGGATGTATCCAGGGTCGGATTTATAGGCAAAAATATGGCGCACCTGAACTCATGGTCTCTCCGCAAAATTAGATATTTTATGTACATATTTTCTAAAATTGGTCCTCCCAGGACCCGCGCATTGCGGGAGCTTAGTGCACCGGGCTGCCTTATTTTCTAAAATTGGTATAATATTAACGTTGGCACCCATACTTCAAGAAGGGTGAATGGTTCACTTGGCTAAAGGATGTGTTAATTACCAAGAGGAATAGGGATCAATTCCCACTTAATACATTTTTTCCTCATTTTTTTTAGTAGTGCATTCATGTATTATAAATCCTAGATCTGCCTTTGGATGTATCAGTTGTTGGATCATTTTATGACCATCTTATACATGCTTTGTTGCTTATGATCAGGGACGGCTGATGTTGTTGTTTGCTTGCTGCTTTTGGTTTTCATGCAGAAAAGATGGAAATCCTTTCAACGGTAGTATTGCTCCTTTACCTCCACCAAATTCATCAACAACACCTCTTTCTGCGCCACCCTTTTCTGGGTCTCCAACTTCAGCACAGACACCACCAGCAGCATCTGCAGAGTCAAGTTCAACAGGAAGCAAAAAGTCTTTATCTGCTAAAAGGGTGGTCTGGATATCAATTGCAGCAGTTTTGACATTTATAATATTGGTTTTAGCGATCCTGCTCTTTCTGCCGAGGTGCCTCAAGAAATGGCATGAAACTCAAAGAACCCCCAAACAACATGAAATAGCTCCTTATGTGGGTGCCAGAGAGAATCCCGGAGATAGTGGTTCATTAGTCCAACCTGGCCGTGACATAGAGAAAGGTGCTACAATAGCTCACTATCTATTGTTATTTCATGATATCTATTGTCACTGTGTTAGTAAGTCCAACTTTCTTTCCCTTAGTTACATTAAAAAAAGACATTTCACCTTAATTTAGGTTCCATTTGATGTAAATTGATGTTTGTATTTAAATTAATAATCATTACCTTTTTTAATAACCGTGGTGTCCGGGCCAACTTATGCACGCCTCGACTAATTCCACGGGATACCTGCTACCTCCCACCAACAACAGGTACCATGTGACTCTATCCACTAAGGCTTAGACGAAGAAATCACCTAGTGTTTTTGTCTCCGCCGGATTAGATTCTGATACTGGTGTGAATACCCAAGTTTATGATATCTCTCAAATGCTCTTCTACTGTCAGTTGGAATGCCCTCCTAGAATCTTCATGAGTTTGGAAGTCTGTTGTGCAGCATTTGCTGAAAAGTTTGTGAATCTCAAAGTTTAACCTTCTACTTTTTAGTGATAAGTCAGCTTATGTGTTAAACAGCTCCTCTAGTTGTGAGGCCAAAAGAAAAACAACCAAGAAGACCGACTCCCATTCCGAAGCCACCGCATGAGCAGGAGATAAATGTGCTAACCACGAGTGCATTGCCAAAGAAGGATAATAATGATATAAACCCTAGCAGATTTGATATCGATTTGATGCCACCACCTCTGCCTCCTTCTCTGCCGACTCTTCCACAAGAGAGAGTTACTGTCAAGCCAATTGCACCTGCTGAAGATACCGCAATGAAGCCTCTAACCAGACAACTTCCACTAACTTCTGTGAAATCTTACACAATTGGGTCACTTCAGCAATACACCAATAGCTTTTCTCAAGATAATCTGTTGGGATCAGGAATGCTTGGTAGTGTATACAGAGCAGAGCTTCCTAATGGAAAGGTATAACTTTCAATCGGCATGAATTTATTATGATGCACCAATTTATTAACTGTGGTTTCCTACTCCCACTAGATTGTCTAGAGTCTAGACTCTAGACTGCTATCTTCTTATAATTCTTCATTCTTGACTGCTAATTATCATCCAGTAGTATCAAAGTAGCCTCTTAAACTCTAGTCAATATATACATTGTTAGAGTTCATTTGTGTCTTACCACTAAATTTATTACGAATGGTTGTGATACCAGTATGGTTTTGCTATGGAACATCACCTTCCTGTATCCTTTACTATAGCATTCCCTAAACCAAGGTAAAACTGTTAAAAGGAATTCTACCTATTATAGTATCTGATATTCTTGTTTCTTACATTTCTTTAGCTAGTCAACACCCGCTCAAGGATGCAATAATTGCACTATTTCCTTTTGAGGATCCTTCCAGTTATTTTCTTTTATTCTTATCCCAAGTTAATCTCCAAGTGGTAATTTCTTCTGGTGACCAACATAGTTGACGAAATTTTGTCCTATAAGGCTATAACTGTATTTTAAAATTGTTAAACTGAAAATCAACCTTCTAGCTATATTGGTGTTCGAGTATGTTTTTCTATCCTTATTTTTGTCTGTCTCTTAATTAGAGGATCAGCGAGATGCAGCTGCATCTTTTTCTGGTCATAATTCTAAATAACATAGTATATGTATGTGCATGTTGTTTCTTCTATATAAATTATTTGGGGTGTACTATATGGATTTTTCTGGCATGCAAATCTTACTTCTCTTTCTTCTCTTGCACTGTGCACCACAGCATTCAAGTGGTTGCAACGTTTCGCTTCTGACACGTGCTCCTTTGGATCCTTATGCAGTTGCTTGCCGTCAAAAAGCTTGACAAAAGAGTTTGCAGTCAACAAAAGGACGAGGAGTTTCTCGACCTAGTAAACAATATTGACAGAATTCGTCATGCTAATGTTGTTGAGCTGGTGGGATATTGTGCAGAGCATGGTCAAAGGCTTCTGGTCTATGAGTATTGCAGTAACGGGACACTACAGGATGCACTTCATTCTGACGATGAATTCAAGAAACAACTTGCGTGGAATACTCGAATCAGGATGGCTCTTGGAGCTGCAAGAGCTTTGGAGTGAGTCAAATAACTATACACACATTTAATATTTATGCACATACGCGTGTGTGCAAGCGCGCGTGCGCATATCTGTGTGTATAAACTCCTACTTAAAATTGTAATGGGTGAAGAATTTGGGGGCGAACTTATAATAAGTACTTCCGGTGATTCTAGATGATAAATCGGTGTTACTTATTAAAAATACAACAACAACAACAACGACCCAGTGAGATCCCACAAGTGGGGTCTGGGGAGGGTAGTGTGTAGAGAGGCTGTTTCCGGTGGACCCTCGGCTCAAGAAGACGAAAAGAGACAATTCAACAAAAAAACATAGAAATAATAACATCACAAGAACCAGTAAATAAATGGAAAGCAGAAATAATAACCAATAAATAAATTGGTTGTGGTATAGTGACAAAGTCAATCACAAGCTCATTTTAGTCCATAAATTTCTTGTGTTCTGCATATTGCATGATAGAAATTCACAAAATGATGACCTGGAATAGTCTTCACTAAATATAAAATGTCAGATGTAGCTGTTTTTTTGCTTGTTGCTACTCCTTTCTTTGCTTCTGCATGTCCAAGAAAAAATGAAGAAATTTAAAATTTATTGGGTAGCATTGCTAAGCAGTCTGATTCTTATCTTTAGATTTACATGAAAAAGTGACCTAGAGCATATTTGAATTAGCCATTCTTGTTTTGATGGAATGCAGGTACCTTCACGAAGTCTGCGAACCACCTATTATTCACAGAAACTTCAAATCGGCCAATCTTCTGCTTGATGATGAGTTGGCTGTACATGTTTCGGATTGTGGTTTAGCTCCATTGCTATCGTCTGGTGCTGCGAGTCAGGTAACTTGCTACCCTAATGTTCTGGAGTAGAAAGGACTGGGATATTCCTCGGATTATTAATTTTCCCCTATGTACTGAAAAAGGAACAGTACAGTAGTGATGGTTTCAACTTTCAACAAGATGTTGGATAGGGTGAACCTCAGAAGTCTCAACACCTTTTCCCTGTAAATTTGGAAACGGAGGAGTTAGTTCACTAGACTAGTCAAATATTGCTGGTCACTATATTGGTGTTTCTTTATTAGGTTATCAGAAACAGAAAATTTGCTTAACTTCCTTGAAAGACCTCATTATTTCTCATTTATATTTCAAAAAGCAGTAAAAACAAAATGGTGAAGGTGCTCTTCTCGCAATGTACATGTGGATTATCGGTCTTGCTACCTTGTCTATTATTTATTGTTCTTTTGATAAAGCACTCTTGCTTAATCTTATGGGTTTGATTATTTTTGCATTAAGTTTAAGGTATGTTAAAAACTTTATCAAGTTGACATTATACTGATTTTTCAGTTGTCAGGACAACTTCTCACAACCTATGGCTACAGTGCTCCAGAATTTGAGTCAGGGATATATACTTCCCAAAGTGATGTTTACAGTTTTGGCGTAGTGATGTTAGAACTATTAACAGGCAGAATGTCATATGATCGGTAAAGAACTCTTCTGCATCCTATTGAGATAATTTAGTTGTCCCTCTATTCTTAGCGGAGTATAACTTGCATTGCATATCATATTCAGGACAAGGAGTCGAGGAGAGCAGTTCTTGGTCAGATGGGCAATCCCTCAGCTACACGATATTGATGCCTTGACAAAGATGGTTGATCCCTCTCTCAATGGAAAATACCCCATTAAATCATTATCACACTTCGCTGACATAATTTCTCGCTGTGTTCAGGTGAGTTATTATGTTATGCCTTTATCTAAATTATTGTCACGGGTTCAAGCCGTGGAAACAGCCTCTTGCAGAAATGCAGGGTAAGGCGCATAGCGGAAGCTTAGTACATCGGGCTGCCCTTTGTTGTCTAATCTCTGAGTGGATGACATAGTCTTAGCTGTCAATAGTCTCAATAGGTAGAAGAGTTTGGGTATAAATTCCTTGGTTCCGTGCCAATTAATATCAGCCAAACCAGTTTCCGTATTCCTTTGTAAAATATTTTAATACAAAATGAAAGGGACAGTGTAATATAGAAAATTGTTAGCTTCTTCTCATAAGGTGAAATATACAAGAATTGGATTTTGGGAATAGGTTGAGAAAGTTTTTCTCAGCTTTGTACATTTCTATTATATAGAAAAAGAAAGATGGTCGACCAAGGGCATATATGTCATTTCAAAAAAAACTCCTACATTGTTTGCAATTCTTAAATGCAAACGATCATTGATACACGTGGGACCCACATTCCCATAACTACAACACTCCTTTAAATGTTACTCCATGTTGATTAGATTACTTTTATGGAGAGTACTACATGCAAATAATCATTTGGAATGTTCCTTTTTCTCATTTGGTAAAATTATTAATTTTCGTTTTCTCAACTAGAAGTTTTCACAGAGAAAGTAAACTTAATTTTTAAATAATAGTGCAATAAAAAGAGATATTGGTAAATATTTACAAGATTTTCGTATTTACTCATGATGTTTTAAAGTAATTTAAAAATTAAAATTAAAAGGTTTTCATCTATCCACACTATTTTAAGGCGATTTCAAACTAGAAAAATTCATATTCAAAAGTAATTTTAAAAAGTATAGTTTATTAAATCTCAAAAGTTAATTTAAGTGATGAGATTTGTTCATACTGTATTAGGGGGCTATCTCTTATATGCTTAATTAATGTGAAAATTTAATCTACATGGTTTGAACTCATTCTTCCCTGATAAGTTTTCAACTATAAATAAATTATCCTAAACATTATTTTTTATAATTTTTATATTGTTTCATATAAAAATTAACATATGATAAATCTATTAAAAAAAATATATATATATATATATTTCTCTTATCTCCTTAATTAAGAAAAAAATTAAAACCCCTATAATAATTTATATAGACTTCTATCAAATGTTTAATATTTTATCATCAGTTAACATCATTTTAAACGAGTTATAATAAAATATAATTTGAACTACTATTGAATTACTATAATTTATATCATGTTAATATTTGTTTAGTGCCTTTGGTTCTCTTTGTTTGAATTAGTAAATTGTCTCTTTAGGGGTGTGAGTCCCCTTGAAAGTTCTCTTTATTTACTGTACTAAAAATCTTAATTTGGTTGTATACAAGACATGAAGTAAAATCAATAGTAAGTTTTTTTTCCATCTTTTATCGTATTGTAAAGAATGATGTTGTTCGTGTTAACTTTCATCAAGTAGCTGATTGTTCCCACTGTTGAAACTCTTGCGAAACCAATTTGGATGTATTCAAGAATAGTTTACAGATAGATTGATTGTTAATATAGATGACACTTGTAGTTTTAATATATTCTCTTGTAAAATATTCAAATAGGAAAATAATACCGTTGAAATTAAATTTTCAATGTGTTGTTTATGTTTGATATGGATGTTAAAAATGAGTATTATAGCACGTAGTCTTTTTGTGTTAATTGGAGCAATTTAAACAGATTATAATTTATAGTTTTGATTTTAAGTAAATTATTAAAATAAACTAATTATAAATTGTGATCCCCAATATCATTCTCTATCCGTGATTAAATGGATATAACAAAGATTAATTTATTTATCAAAAAATTAATTGAGCCTCGACAAACAATAATTTTAAGAGTACAATATTGGGCCCGTATATGGGCCTTTCCTCATCTAGTTAACTACAATAAGCAAAAAAAAAAGAGTTGGATTTTGTAACTTCTCATTTTTCTTAGTCCTACCATGTTAACATGTTTACAATGTAAGAACTTCTGTAGGAGGATGAAACCTGATATAAATCATTTTCAACCTTACTCTCTTTCTTTGACTACCTCAACTACTAAGTGTAAAATTTCACCCTGTTGGAGATCCGCGTTTCTGGTAATGAGATTACTTGGGCATGTGTCTGAAAACAAAACAACTTCAACAAAAATATTTCTGAAAAATCGGAATAACATCTTTCCGATAACAAAAACTATAAACTCTTTGGTTTGAATCAGAGCAAAACCAATCCGAACTTCCAAATATGAATAAGCTTTTAAATATTTTTTTTACAACTGTGGTGTCCGGGCCAGCTTGCGCATATCTAGACTAATTCCACGAGATACCTGTCACCTCCTACCAGCATCAGGTACCAGGTGACTCTATCCACCAAGGCTTGGATAGATGGAAAAAGTCACCTAGTATTTTTTGCCTCCGTTGGGATTTGAACCTGAAACCTCATGGTTCTCACCCACTTCATTGACTACTAGACCACACCCTTGGGTGCACGAATATGCTTTTAAATATTATTACTTTCTTTTTGTACTTTTCATCTATTATTATGCTTAAAAGTTGGTAAAATTTTATCTATCATGCTTTTCTTCTTATATAAAATGGGCTTCGGTAGATTGCAGGGAAATAGAGGATTCATATAGCCGACCTAAACTATTTTCTGTTGAGGCATAGTTGATTGAGTTAATGTAGTACAAACATAGTATCACTGTGTTACTTTGGGATATTGTTACAATAATTACATGTTGGAGGTGGAACGATCAACGTAATTGGTAAAGGGTCGCCATCTTTTGTTTTCTACTTCAATGAAATATTAGGTTCAGAAACAGGTGTTTGAAAGGGATGGTAATACCACATTGTCTTCCAATCTGAGTCTTGTAGGTACAACATAGATAGTCTCTTTGCCTTGTATTATTTCCTTGCTTTTTGGGGGAGGGGGAATTTTCTTAAAATCGTCTACCATTGTGTTCTTCTCGAAAACAAGTGTCCGTATGTGAGGGGAAAGAGATAGGGAGGTGCACTCATCCTAGCAGAAATTTCTAAGATTTAGTTGTTGAATAGGTTTGCCTTCACATTTTTTTACATTACTTAACTTTTAAACTATTTGTGCAGCATGAGCCAGAATTCAGGCCACCAATGTCAGAAGTTGTTCAGGACCTCATACAAATGATTAGAAGAGAATCTCAAAGTAGATCGCATGGCGAATTATGATTTGAATTAGACATTCATGCTGGGAATTCAGCTGGTTAGTACCTAACAAGATTTGAAGATTATTTGTTTTGTGAAGTGAGCTCGGATACTCGGACCAAAGAAACTGAGGTTGCAGGCTACCCTGCTAACACAACTTCATACTGAAACAAAAGGCAATCAGGAAGCGCGATCTTGAAAGAACGAATACAGGAGACTTAATGCCCTGCTAACACAGATTTCTCATCTCAGTCTTATCAATATTTTACATCATATCATTTAGGATACAAGTGAGCTGCAATGCATAAAATTCTCTAACCCCATTGTTTGACAACTATTATAGTTTTGTTGTTAGTGTCGGGAGTGTCTCCTGAGTTCTGAAGTTGTATATTTAGTTGTACAAGGATCTCCTCATTCTTTCTCATGCACTTGTAGTGGCACATGCCCAATAAAGTAGATTTAGAATGAGTAAGATCTTATTATACGTATTCATTTTAAACTTGTATATGTATACATAGTTCGAGCCGAAAGCAATAGGTTCAGTTGAACTCGGTGTAGATCGTCTTTGCATACCAACCAATAGTTTGGATTTATACATAAGGCCTTCTGCTCTGGAGGAAAACAAAGCAATGCCAAGATCGCCATTAGAAAATCAATTGGCCTATTTTATATTTCACCACAAATTAGTTACATAGAATGAGTAGCAAGAATGAACGTGACATTAAATGGTGAGACCTATTTTTCTCAATTTAGCTGGA
Source organism: Nicotiana paniculata (assembly GCA_005239505.1). Lineage (NCBI taxonomy): Eukaryota > Viridiplantae > Streptophyta > Magnoliopsida > Solanales > Solanaceae > Nicotiana > Nicotiana paniculata. Next base: position 36,789 of record ML363130.1, on the reverse strand, counting down.
CCTATTTAATGTTTGTCTTAAATTTTAACCTACCGACTGCTAGCTGCCAACCAAATGATTTTTAATAATTTTTTTCTGCTTCTACATAAACGGGAGCCTTGTCACTTATTACATACTATACTATACTCATCCACTGTTCATTCTCCCAAAAAAAAAAAAAAGACAGCATTTTTTTCTCAGAAAAATGGCTCAAATAACACCAAATCACACACAAAGTGTTTCTGGTTGGGCAGCTCATGATTCTTCTGGCAAAATCACACCTTTTACCTTCAAGAGAAGGTAAATAATATTTACCATTTTTTTTTGCCATGTTCTTATCCTTTGTATAAATGTATAAAATTTGTAAAAATAATAGCCGAAAAAATATATAAAATTTGTATATTTTTTGGTATGTCATATACAAAAATTATTCAAATTTTATATATTTTTTCGGCTACCAGATGTAAATAGTTTACGGTGCGGGTTAAAAGTGATAATACCCCTTTAATGTTATGCTGGCGGTGTAAAATATTTTCTACGATATTAATATAATTTAATTTGTGATAGTTACTAATCCTTTTTTTTTTTTGAGTTACTAATCTTTTTTCTTTTGTTTTTGTTTGGGTGAAATTTACCAGAGAAAATGGTGAGAATGATGTGACCATTGAGATCTTGTATTGTGGCATGTGTCATACGGATCTTCATCATGTCAAGAACGATTGGAACATTACTATGTACCCTGTCGTGCCTGGGTAGTTATCTTATTTACACTTATTTCTCCAGCTAAATTTATCTTTACCTATTTTGAAAATGATATCCATCATATTAATAGGATAATTATAAAAGCCACACGCTCATACTTCGAAAATACAAAAACAAAAAGATTCAATCATCTAACTACCAAAAGAATAAGAAGAATAAATGAGCATGACCGATTCAAAGGTAAAGCATCTGAAGCGAATGCTTTAGGCCCCAAAAATTATAACATAGGAAGTATAATTATTGCTAGTTATTAATGAAATTGTCAGCTTTTCAAATCCCAAAGTGATTAACCACATATTCCAACTTCAATAAGACGACTATTGTCCATTACCCTACCGTTCATTTTTATTTAACACGTTTTGCTTTTTTATATCTCTTAAAAATAATAAATAAAGCACGTAATTTTTTATAATACCCATATTAATTAATGTATAGTTTATTGAATTTGAGAGCGTGATATAAAATGAGTAAATACTGTGGATATAACAGAAAAATAAAATTTATCTTCTTTTAATATGCGTAAAGTGATAAGTAAAAATGAAAATCTATTTTTAGTATATATGCCAAGTAAAAGTGAACGAAGGGAATATAAAATATAAAAATAAAGCTTCTAAATTTGGCTCCTTTTTCTGGAGACGATAGAAGAAGAAAACAACATAAACAAAAAAAACAAGCTCTTTATATTTTTATCCTCTCATTCCTCTTCTATTTTTATTTTTTCTCCTCAACGTACTATCAATTGTATTCAATTTTCAGAGGTTTTTTTTTGGGTATTCCTTGGATTTAGAGTTTAAACAATTCTTTAGCTAAATATTGACAATCATTGAACGAGGTAATTTGGAAAAAAAAAAAGCTCTCTCATCAATTTATTTTGATTTCATATTACCAACTTCCATAATCAAGTTCTATTTTTTTAATTGTCTGTTATCTTTCCTTAATCTGAAATTATCAGTTTAAAATATATGCTTTAATGGTATATACTTATTTCTTTTGGTCATTTATTGGAATTTAAAATGTTAAACTAGAAAATGCGAATTTGATTACTCTAAACTCAAAAAAAAAAAAAAGAATAATTACTAATTTTTTATCTCAAAAATTTAGAAGGATAAATTTCAAATGAGAATATATTTAACTTTAATAATTAAATTTAAAGCCTCTCCTTAACATTTTCTTTAGTCCACAAAATAGTTTGAGCCGCCGCAGTAAAAATATAATTTTTTTTCTTTTCTTGAAGGCATGAGATAACTGGGATTATAACAAAAGTGGGAAGCAAAGTGACAAAATTCAAGAATGGAGATAGAGTAGGTGTAGGTTGTTTGGCAGCAACATGTTTGAAGTGTGAGTATTGCAAAGACTCCCAAGAGAACTATTGTGATCAAGTCCAATTCACTTACAATGGCATCTTCTGGGATGGCACTATCACTTATGGTGGCTACTCCAATATGCTAGTTGCTGATCACAGGTAATAATCTATAACATTCTTCTTCTGTCTATGAGTTTAAGTCATGTATATTCACGTCGTGAGTTCACTAACACATAATCATAAAGAAAAATAACTAGGAACACGTGAACTTTATTGACCTGTAGATGTTAGAGGGTTTGACATTGACCCCTATCTCATATATTAATATCCAAAAGTTAACACGACTGTTATAGAGAGGTTTGACTGTATATACATTGTTATGTGTAAGAAAATTTTACACTATCATGTCATCTTGTTGTAGTAGGTAACTCTCTTATTTTCAATATCGCAAATCTCATAGGTGTATTAATACATAATCCTCTTTGCATAAATGAAGGTACGTGGTACGAATACCAGATAATTTGGCAATGGATAGAGCAGCACCATTACTATGTGCAGGAATAACAGTTTATAGTCCACTAAAAGACAATAATTTGGTGAAAACACAAGGTAAAAGAATAGGAATTGTTGGCCTTGGTGGACTTGGACATGTTGCTGTGAAATTTGGGAAAGCATTTGGACATCATGTTACTGTCATTAGTACATCTCCCTCTAAAGAACAAGAAGCTAAACACAACTTAGGTGCTGATGATTTTATACTAAGCACTAATCCTAAACATATCCAGGTTTGTGTGCTTTCCTTCCTACGGCATGTTTTCGGTATTCACCCGGTGTTCGATATTCGTATTGCGATATTATCGACTAATTCGGATTTGCATCACGTGAAAGGAGGAAGCGCTCTTTGTTGGGATTTTTTGTATTCTTTAGGTTCAAACCCGAAACCTTTGGTTAAAAATGGAGGGATCTTATCCATCTCACCACAATTCCTTGATGGTCGTTTTTTTTGGTATAAGAAAATAGTGAGTTATTTTATGATATTCAATTGTCAGAAAATAGTTTTCATCAAACGGAGGAAAATGATTTCTTCCACTTTTGGACTAAAGTCACTTCATAATTATCTCGAGTTTAACTTCATATCATTGCCCCAACTAATACTTACATATTACCTCAATCTATCTTGAAATTTTTATCAAAACGCTACTATTTAATTTTTACATTATTATCACTCTTCATTCAATGTTTGTTTTTGAAGATCTAACCAAATATTAAAGGACTTTTTCCAGAAAGATATTTCTGTCATACTTAATGCTCATTGAAGTAGTTTATTTTCTACTATTTTTTTATTCAATGAAAAATATGTTTTTCTTTATTTAATATATAAATATTTAAGGAAAAGTTTACAACTTCTAAATATTGTATATTGCATTAATTCTGCTTAATTGCAGGCAAGGAAAAGGAGTCTAGACTTCATTTTGGATACAGTGGCAGCCAAACACTCACTTGGGATTTACTTAGAGCTTCTAAAAGTAAAAGGAACTCTAGTGATTGTTGGAGCACCAGATAAGCCAATTGATTTGCCTGCTTTTCCTATGATTTTTGGTAAAGTTTTATATTCTCACAAATATATATATACTGTATTAAAACCACGAAGCCTTGCCTTTTCTACCTTTTAAAAAAAGAGTTCATACTAGATAAAATAGTTATTTAATTATATTCTAATATTTAAGATTTTGAAATTAACTAAAAATTTTCCTTTCAAAAATATTTTATTATTTGAATTAGGTAACAACTCCTAATATTTAGACCTTTAAAATTATTAGGGTTTTACCTCTAATATGGAGAAACTTAAATTACTGTAAAATTAGGTCACAAAAAAGTTTCGTGGAGTTTATACCCTCACGCTCAACATTCCAAAAAAAGCTGATTGTTTTGACTTCGATTAATTTCAAATACATAGTATGAGTACTAATTTTATTGTTCATAACTAATATGATAATAACACCATTTCACATTTGATAACTCACCCTATGGAAGATAACTTAAAACTTCAGATGAGCTAACATTAAGAATATGAATCAGCAGAACCTAAATTTTCTTTAATTGTGGGCTAATAAATAATTACCTCTTTGAAACTAATTAGAAAATGAATTCAATTTAAATCTTTTCCTATGTAAAATTATTTGTCTAAGTTGACAGAATTCTTAGGGTAATTAGAGGACATTGAGCCCAATCGGTTATAGTATAATATATTAAAAGCAAAATTGGTAAATTTGAAGCAATTAGGATAAAATAGCATAAGACAAAATATATTATAAATGAACCTTTTTTTTTTTTTGCATTTAGTCTGACAAGTGACAAGATCTCTTGTTATATTAAGCTATCTACCGTAAAGTATTAACTTAATAATAATACTCATCTTTTAGACTTTATATTTGTCACTATCAATTTTTTAGAAGGTGTATGGCTAATGTTTTCATTCCCAACCTCTAAAGGACCAAAATATTTAATTTTAAATTGTTTTATTTGATAAATTTTTTTTTTAAAATTTGTCACCTTGTCATATGAACAACAACATTTTTCGTAAAATATTCTGATATAAGTCCTCACAATTAAAATAAGGCATCTAAAAACTTTTGTGGGACAAGATTTCTTTATTTATTGAGCTAGGTAAATGGAACCAACATTCATTATCTTTTTAAAAAAATTTTAAATTTTATTTTATAATATTATATAACTTAAACACATAGTCAAATAATATTTACTTGATTCTTAAAAGATATGGATACACGCGCAAAACCCGAACCCTAAGACTAGTTTATCAATAAGCATGTAACTACATGTGTATTCCAACATCAACGTTGAAATTTAATTTCCTCATGTTGGTTGCAGTAAATTTTTCAAAAAAAGAAAAAGAAAAAGCCGTTTAAGCACAATTTCAAATTTTCTCCCTCGAAAAATAAAAGAAATTTTTCTTGCATTTTCCATTATATATATAATATATTCAAAAGTTGCATCAGTGTCAAAAGATTATAATTGCCCTATTTTGTTTCTAAAGTAATAATAGTCTTTTGATACACTTGCAAGATATTCAATTTTTTATGTTTAAGTGTGGTAACAAATATGTTGTTTTATTTTAAGATTTCGCATTTAAGAAGACTTACTTGTAATTTGATGGCGTAAAAAAATAATTTATACTGACCGTGTAAAATAAATTAAACAAGTTTAATTGAATTTGCAGGGAAGAGAAGTGTGAAAGGAAGCATGATAGGAAGCATAGAAGAGACACAAGAAATGATGGATTTATGTGGAAAGTATAATATCTTGAGTGACATAGAGATTATCACCACTGATCAAATCAATGAAGGACTTGATAGACTTGCAAAAAATGATGTTAAATACCGTTTTGTCATTGACATTGCTGGCCAACCATCTAATCTTTAGGCTATTTTCGATACATATAATTACATCATTTTCATAGTTTTTTAATCCAATTCCGTGAACTTGTATTTCTTATTATGACAAGTATTTCTTATTGATTTAGCCCCTTTTCCATTGAGATTTCATAGCTACAAAAAGTGGTGTTCTCTTGGTATACATTTTTATCACTTCTCTTAGCAATTCTTGTGAGGGAAAAGTCTTTAGAAGAAGCCACATAAATTGTTCGTAAATGATCAATTTAGAAACCATAATATATATGATAAGTCTGCACAAATTACTACAAAATCTGATGGATGTAATGATATTGCGCACGATCAACCTTGATTATACGTATTCATTTTAAACTTGTATATGTGTTGATATCTAATTTTGCCCTCATATTTTTCTAAATAGTATATATATCTTTTTAAAATGTCATTTTTGCATCATTACTTAAATTACGAGATTTATACAAGTATTTTTCATAATTTTTAAAATAATTTTCAGAGTTTTTCTTGCATTTAAATTATTAGAATATTTATTAATTACTCCTTCAAATTATTTTTATGATGAATTAATCACCTAAAACTATTATTTGCATCCATAATATATGTTTCAAATATTATTACTTCATTTTATATTATTACATTAGTATTTTTAAGCTATTTTACACAATCTTGCAATAATGACCTATATATTATAATTTATTGCATTTGTCATTTTATTCAAGGTCAAATAAAATTTTACATTTTTATAATCTTCTACTGTTATTTTAAAGTAATAATTCGCATAAATAGTATTTTTATATTCTATCTAACTATTTTTATTAAATTATTTTTCCTTTAATCTCTCATTTTAAAAACTGGCCCAATTTAAGGCTAATTTTCGGACCAATTCTGGCCCAAATACTTAGCCCACTCACTCCCCTCTCCAGAAGCCCAATCTAAATGATCCCTTAATCTCAACCCAGGCGAAACCCATTTCAAAACACGACCCAGTTCCCTTTAAATCTCAGTCGTTGATAAAAAACAATCAACGACCCACAAACACCCCACTCCCTTTCCTTATATCTCCGTAACCTAACCTAATCCCCATTTCCTAAAGGCAGCCGCCTCTTTTCTCTCCTCCCTCCTTCAGAACCCTAGCCACCTCCCCCAATCTTCTCTAAATCCAAACAAATCATGGATTCCTTCTGTGATTTATTTACCTTTTACGCGTTACCTCGTTGTTACTTACAAGGCTATGGTGTTACTTAGTACTTGCCTAAACTTTGAAAGTACCATCTCTCCGATTCGGTTCCGTTCAACTTCAATCGCTAAGATCTGGACAATATCTCGTCCATATACACGGAAGAATGGTTGATTTTTCATACCAATAGACTGATTTTCAAGCATGAAACCCTAATTTTTGCATTTCGATTTCTTTCCTTTACTGGTTGCTTTTTGATTGCATGTATGTTTTCCTTTTCTTTGTTCATGTTTGATTGACTTGTTTCCTTATTTACTCGCCTGGTTTAGCTACTATATAAACCCCTCCCTTAAATCCCCTTGGAGGACCTTAATCACTGTTATTCTCTCACTCCCACACATTCTACTACTCTGAAACTTGAGACCTTGGCCGACTAAAATCCAAGGCCACCGAAATTCTATTATTCAACCTCTCTCAGTGTGAGCATTGCCCTGGGTTCATTTGAGGCCCTTGGGAACTCTGACGCACTGAGAAATTTGAGATTTTTGTTGTTCTCTCCATGTTACTAATAAGCAAGTTGTTGGTTCTTAATCTCTGCCTTATTAGCTTGTTAATTCTGCAGATTGGTGAGTAATAAGACTTTGACAATTTATTACTCCCCCTGTTTCAATTTATGTAAACCTGTTTGAGTGGGCACGGAGTTTAACAAAAAATGAAGACTTTTGAAATTTATGGTCCTAAACAAGTCAAAAAAGAGCCACAAGTATTCCTGTGGTTATAAAAGCTTCTCATTAAGGGTTGAACTGTAAGTTCACGCTAAATTATTTCCAAATTTAGAAAGGGATCATTCTTTTTGCAATAGACCAAAAAGAAAATAGGTTCACATAAACTAGAACAGAGGGAAAATCTTTTATTGGCGTTCATGGCATTCTGATTTTTGTGAATCAATACGATATTGCTTGCCTCTGTTCATGTTCATATTCGTATTTGATTTCATTATCTTATGCCCCTGTTTATCTGAACCTACTTGAATTCTGAGTTTCATGCCTGTTATATGTGCGCAATTGAATAATTTATGATTATTCTCAGCTTGCTATGCTATTCTAATTACTAGCTGCTCGTCAAAAGCCTTTCCTCATACCTTGCATTAGGTTTCTGCATTTCTTAAGGATGTTATCTCCTTCCCAGAACTTGTTCGCGTGAATTTCCTTCCAATGAATCCCTCATGAATGCTCTACTTCTCTTTTGCTTACATGAACCTTATGTGTCCATTATTGCCTCAATGTTTTAGCCTAATATATTGCTACTTTGAGATTTGGTCAATCTTGCGTTCTTCAGTATTTCCAGGTTTCTAGTTAAACCCCAATACACTTGGTTTTACCATTATGACTGGCTTAAGTTCTAAAGTTTATCCTATGACCTTAAGATTGGTATATCTTCCTACCATGATCTTTGGAATTAGAAATCTTTGTGATTAAGATTCTTAGACTGTTATAAACCATGTCTACTTTCTTGTTTACTTGCCATTCTCTGACCATAACTTTGTTAGACCTTCATGTCTTAATCTCCTAGTTTTGAGTCTGTTTTAGGCTTATTTATGCTTTTCTATAATCCTGTTGTTCTGAAAACTAAGCATGTATGCTTACCATGTTGATCTAAGTGATATGCCTCCTCAATTCTACTAATGTTGCACCTACTGCTCTTTCACTTGTTTGAACTTATATTGTCATTCTTTATGCTAAAACTACTCTATTAAGGTTGTGCTCTGTTGATCCTTCAACTTTTCATAATGAGAACCCCCACTTGGAATTGTCTTAAGTTGCTTTTGACCATGCCTGTGTTTAAAACCTCTTTCGTAATAGTCTGTTGTCTTGATGATCAATCATGTCCAAATGCAAACATGAATTTGCTTATGTGTGTCCTGACAACATGTCACACGACTTTTCTTATGCTTTATAGTCCTAGGAAATAAGTATGTGGACTGTCTACTCTGTTCAATTTGTTCAACACATAGCCTATTGCTTGTGTGGCCATGTCCTTCATTTGGGCCTAGTATTTGGTTCCATGTGATACTGGGCTTGGCTGTTGGATCCAGACTTACTAGGCTGATCTTATGAGTGGGAATCCGAGGCTACTGGAGCTGTCGAAGGCCTGGAAAATACTGGGTTATCTGTACTGGGCCTGCCGTTTGGCCTATAGTGGTCTGCTTATGTAATTATTCAAATTTAATTCTAAGTCTGTAATAATCTTGTAATTGAAAAGACAGGGTGATTAATCAAAGAGGTAGGGTATTTTAATTCTCGCGCAATGGGTAGAAAGCATGCCTATAGGACTTATGTGCTCTATTTGTTATTTTGATTCTTATGTGTTGCACACTTGTAGAGATCATGCCTATAATAATCACACACTCACTCAACTTGTTTACTATCAAAAAATGAACTTAAGTACTTTATTTGTTCCCCATATCTACTGCTATGTGTTACTAGATAGCATGCCTATAGCATCACTAATGCCCATCTAGAAATCATGCCTATAGGACTTTAATTGACTAATTTGCTATTGTTATTGTTATCATATTGCTCTCCTAGAAAACATGCATATAAGGGCTAAGTATTACAAAAAATCAGTTTCAATTGTCAATCGTTAGAAATCCTGTCTATAGGGTATTTCCACTCGCTTAAAATGGTTTATGAGATCGACGTTGTTAATGCTGGACTCTCAAACACTGTTTCATTGCTTAACTATGCCACTATGAGAAATCATGCCTATAGGACAATGTCACCTTCCTAAGACGCATATCTATAAAATCTGCGCTTATAGTTCTAAACTTACAAATAATTTACTACCTCCCCGCCTATGCCTTTAAGAGAAATAATGTTTCATATACGATGCTAGAATTCAGAATCACCTAGAAACCATGCCTATAGGACTTTAAGTCTTAATTCTGAAGTTACGAACTTCCTAAATTGCCCGCGTGCATTTGTTGTTTATGTGTGGGGGCAAACTTGAGCCTTTTATTTGTCTTTTACATGAAGTCCTACTTGTTTTGAATGTCAGTTATTTTTACCATTTTGAGTAACCTAAGTAAGTCTAGAACCACTCAAATAGAGTTCCAATGCCTCTTGGACCATAGGCATAAGACAGGTAGTGCACGTATAGGATACGACTTAGAATTGAATTAGAGCGCTTCTTGGTAAATAACTTTAACATAGTAATTGGGTAGCAAAAGATAATAGTCTGTGGCCGCTGAATAATATGAGCAACTCCTATCTAAAGGGAGTTGCGAAGTATTATTTATGTTGCACGGGGTGATCCTTTAGGCTAAAAAACTTAGCCCCCCCCTTTTCTTTATGTCTACATTTAGTTATTTAAACATTGTATTCACATCTTGTAGTCCTTAAAGATTTGTACCAATTGTGTTATAATGAACTCCTTAGACCTCTGTTTATTTGACCACTTAGTCTCATTACATAATCCTTATAATTTTGAGTTCGTCCGAGACCCACAATTGTGGATCTAGAAGAGTGCCTAACACCTTCTCTTTGAGGTAATTTGAGCCCGTACCCGATCTTTGGTCACATTGACTAGTCAAATCAAAGTCATTTGAAAATAGGTTCCCTAACGCACCTTAATAATCATTAGGTGGCGACTCTTCTCTTTTAATTCTTCCTTAAAAGAGTTGTCACATGTCGAAACTCGATTTTTTGAAAAAAAAAGACACGACAACATGGAGACTCCGTTGGGGATCTACTTAGGCTCTTACCATTATGAACTTGATTTATGTGGGTTATTTTATTTAAGCACATCTCTTCCCCCTTATTCACCTTTGATTTGTTTAAACATGTTATGACATGTGTATCCCCTCCTTTCTTCACCTTTATTTGTTTAAATTTGCTATGACATGCACATCCTTCCCCATTCACCTTTACTTGCTATGACCACTCTTCATTTCTTCTTGTCTAAGACTGCCATATCATGCCTTTCCCATCCCTACCTGCTTTATTAAATTCTTGCATATATTTCTATAAACTAAACTAAATTCTTCCATTTGTCTTCCTTCCCTTTCCTTGTTTATTCTTGCTATTTTATTTACTGCTTTTACATATTCAATCATGAAAATACTTGACAACGTGTTATTATCTATGCATAAAACATGCTCCACATCGTACTCCACTCGTGCCAATTATCAACATAGCGGCTTTTGATGAGTGTCGACACTCTTCCAATATTACCCTTTTTAAATCAGAAAGGCTTATTTGCGGTAGACTAGTCGATCAGCGGTGCAGTCGACTTTCCCGTGCCTTTCCCTCTCAAGTTGTCACCTGAGAGTGCCTGTCTAGACTTCTCTAGAAAACCTTACTCCAATATCAAATGTACATGCATCATGTTAAACTAGTACGCGCGAAAATGTTGTTAAAGTAATAGCCCGATAAGATAAGCTTTGTCCAAAGCCCGACAGGATTTTTACAATCCCAATGGGCATTGTCATGTTATCTGCATTACGTGGAGAAAATATGCCAATATGTTGATCACTAATGTGTAAATGGCCGAATCTAGAGGGGAAATGGCTAACCTTTATTTGTTTGAAGATAATGAAGCACGAAGTCCCCGGGTTCGACTTGGTCCAAAACACCCCACCTCTACTACTTAACTGGTAAAAAGACCTTGCAGCTTGCGACAAGAATCATGTGAGAAGGGTACTTGGTGACCTGTCGTCTTTGCTTAACATCCAACCAAATAGGTCTTTGATTGAGGCTGCTACCATGTTCTGGGACAAGAAAAGAGTGGTCTTTCGATTTGGTGACATAGAAATGACTCTAGTCTTAGAAGAAATAGGAGGTTTTGCTAAGCTGCCATGGGATGGTCCAGGATTATTAGTGCCATAGAATCGTACCCCTCGCGATTTTCTAAAGATTCTAGGTTTTAAGAAAAATGACGAGTTGCTTTGTTTAAAGAAATCATACATCCCATTTGAATTTCTTTATGAGTGTTACGGGCACCGTAAGTCATATCGCCTTCATCATGATAAAATCACCATTACTTCTTTGGGTTGGACGCATCACTGGGTTTATGTGTTCATCATATGCTTCTTGGGTTTGTTGATATTTCCGATGAAAGGGGGAAGGATTCACACTCGTTTGGCTATGCTTGAAAGAACTTTAATGGAAGGTATCAAAGGAAAAACCTACACCATCATCCCTATGATCTTACCTGAAATGTACCGCGCTCTAGATCGGCTCAAGCAGGGGTTCAGACATTTTGAAGATTGTAATCTATTATTACAAGTCTGGTTATTGGAACACTTTCAGAGGGGAGAATATCGTCAAGAGCTTGTGCAACAGAAATTGAATGACTACATAGCTTACCACCATCCAAATAAGATGACATTCATCCCATATAGGTTCGCACAGCCCGGAAGTGCTGTAAGTTGGGTCCGTTTCTTCAGCAGTTTGATAGACAAAAAGGTACATTGGATGTTCGAGTGATTTCCTAGTAGCAAGTTCATCATCAGGTCGAGGTATACTACTCATTTGGTATTGATCGAGTTGCGAGGCATTTATCCCTATGCTCCTATAAGGGTAATGACACAGGAGGGAAGAAAACAAGCCTTACATCGGGTTTCCAACATGGTCCAGTACAAGGCAGACTTCAAAAGGGACATCATTCCGTTCAAGTTTGAGGCGTAGCATATGTGGAACCAGAAGTTCATTGTGGAAAAATAGACTATCAAGCAAGACAAGTACCATGTCGTTCATGTGTATTTCTATCCATCATGGTTGGTAGATGATATAGCGGGAGATATCAAGCCATGGTCAATTTGGAATATAAGATCATTGTTGATGTTGCCGAGGCACATGTCAAGTATAGAAGGCTTTGCAAAAGGGTTTTCGAGTCGGAAGCTAGGCATCTGGAACATCATAAAATAGACATGGAAGCTATAAACGAATGGAAGGGGATTGCTATTAAGGAAACAGAAAGGTTAGAATATCTAGAACAAGGATTGATGGAGCTAGAAGGAAAGATGAGAAAGAGGCTTGCAGATTGTCGAAACACGGATGGCAGCGAAGGAGGGCATCTAGCAAAGACTTACTTATTATTGGACATGCGCGACCTGGGGATCCTGATTGATGGAGTCAAAAGAGCCAAGAACGGAGAAGGTCCCTCAGGGACTAAATAGATTAGCAAATGGCGTTCTTTACTATTTTCTAGCTTAGTTTAGATTTCGATTGTAATAAGGCTAAACGCCATTAGTGACTTCATTACTATTGTCGATTTAGTAAAAGTTTGTCTCATTTTCACATTAATGAAATGATGCAATATTGGCATCAATTTTCTCCAAGTCTATGCGTCGCTTAGGCCTGCTTCGGGCACAATGAGGTCCCCAATTCGGATGCGAATTATTTTGCTAAACATGTTTAAATACTGCAAGCATTCTTTCAAATATCCCTTACTGACTTGGTTACCTTTTGATTTTTCTTTCTTTTGATTATTCCTATTCCCCAAGGTTGGTTTGTGCATACTGGCATCGTCAGCATATCACACAAGATCTAGAGGTCCTCCACGTTCTCCTCCACCAAGCGATCCCAAGAGCAATAACAAAGAAAAAGAAAAGATGGATGATATGAGTGGTATCAGAAAAGATAACGCCACCATGGCAGAGAATGTCGAAACTTCAGATGGTCAAAGCACTCCAGCACAAAATGAACTGGTCTTACGTCTGGAACAAAAGATTTTGGAGCTACAAGGAGAACTTGAGCAGGTCCGAAACTTGGTAACCTCTCTCTCACTCTAAATCTCCCTGATATTAGCCGACAAAATCCAAACACCCAGAACCAAGCACCACCACAAAACCCACAAAACCAAAACCCGCCACCAAACTCTCTTGTACCACACCAGTACCCCACACCTCCCAAAACCTTAATCCCCCTCCAGTACCAACTCCTCAACAACATCATCATCACCCAACCCAATACCCATAGACTACCACTTATCATACTCCCCAGAATATACCACAACCCACTTCTGACCTCCAAAACTCAAAAAATGATCACCCCTATGCCCAGATCCCCGGAGTCCACCAAAGCAACCCGATTTATGTGGAAACCTTACCCCACACCTCGCAACAAACCCTATACATACCCGAGTCGGCCGAGAAGGACATGATCATCAAGAATATGGCAGAAGAACTTAAGACGCTCTCTGGCAGAGTTCAGAATGTTGAAGGTGGTAAAGGCATCGAAGGTTTGAATTATGAAGACTTGTGCATTCAGCCATATGTAGAATTTCCGGAGGGGTACAAACCTCCCAAATTTGAAATGTTGATGGAATTGGCGATCCAAAAGAGAATCTGAGGATATATTGTGACAAGCTTGTAGGAGTGGGCAGAAATGAACGAATCCGCATGAATCTTTTCATGCGAAGACTCATAGGAGACGCATTGTCCTGGTATATCAGCCAGGATCCGAAAAAGTGGGTGAGCTGGGTAGGAATGGCATCAGACTTTATGGATAGATTCAGGTTCAACACATAGAATGCACCCGATGTTTTCTACATTCAGAACCTCAAAAAGAAACCAACAGGAACCTTCTATGAATATGCTACTCTGTGAAGATCTGAGGCTACAAAGTTAAGACCAACGCTCGAAGAAGAAAAAATGAATACGTTATTCGTCCAAGCTCAAGACCCACAGTACTATGAAAGGTTAGTGGTTAGTGATAACCACAAATTCTCCAACATCATCAAGTTAGGAGAAAGAATAAAAGAAGGGATTAAAAGCGGGATGGTGACGAATTTCGAAGCACTACAAGCCACAAATAAAACCTTACAATCAGAAGGCATTTCAAATAAAAAGGAAGTAGGTGCTGTCATGGTGGCCCAAGTTCCTAAATCTCCACTCACATACCAAACACCTCCACCCACATACCAACCTTTACCCCCTAGATACCAACAACCCGCTACCACCTACCATACCTATAACACTTAACCCGCATATTAACATTCACCTCCACCAACCCGCCAAAACTACCAAAAACCATGACCAAACTTCAACCGCAGACCACCTAGACAATACACCCCGATCGCTGAGCCCATAGACCAATTATATGAGAGATTAAAGGTTGTTGGTTATGTCACTCCCATCACTGCCATTGCTATGGAATTTTTTTTTCTCAGTGGATTAACCCGAACAAGACATATGCCTATCATTCAGGCATGAAGAGTCATACAATTGATGAGTGTCGCACACTGAAGGACAAGATTCAGACATTGATCGACAACAAGGTCATACATGCAAACGAAACTGTACCAAAATATGCGCAACAATCCTCTTCCAGATCACAGAGGTGAGGGAGAGAATGTAATAGAGACTGATGAAGAATGGAACCCTGAAGGGTCAATCAGACTCATTCGAGAGGGGGACGATCCTAAGACATCTCCAGTCACCCTCACACCAGTTGTGGTACAAACCCAAGCACCATTTGAGGTCGAGGTAACTGCACCCTTCACTGTGATGGTAGCTCCCACACCATCCTACAAGTCCGATGCCATACCATGGGACTATGTTGCACAATCTTGAAGAAAAGAGAAAGAAAAAATGGAGGAGACAGGTGTGGCACAAGGCATGACCAGAACTGGCAGAGTCTATACACCAAAAAACTTGGGGGGAACAAGCAAGGAAATCGCATCCAAACACCTATTGTCGAGACAGGTCGATGACCTTTGGAGAAAAGTACAAGCAAATGAGTACTCAATTGTTGATCATCTGAACAAAACTCCCGTTCAGATATCCATTTTGTCGCTGCTGCAAAACTCCGAAACACATAGGAACGTCTTGATGAAAGTGCTGAATGAAGCTTATGTACCGAAAAACATCACTACTAGGGAGATGTCCAACATGGTGGGGCAGGTACTGGAAAGCCACAAAATCACCTTTCACAAAGATGAGCTACCACCAGAAGGACTAAGTCACAACAGGGAATTGCACATCACTATGCGATTTGAGGACAAGTTTATCGCCATGGTCCTAATAGACGGAGGATCCAGTCTTAACATATGTCCACTGACCACTCTAAAGAGGTTGGGTAAAGGATTGCACGAGATACGGATGGAAAGCATGAATATGAAAATATTTGATGGATCTCAAAGATCCACAATCGGAGAAATCAACCTCAACCTACAAATGGGCCCGACCTGGTTCGATGTCGAGTTCCAAGTGCTGGATATATCTTCTACCTATAATCCATTGTTGGGGCGACCATGGATACATGCCGCTTGGGTAGTGGCTTCTACTTACATCAGGCTAAGAAATTTGAATGGAATCATCAAGAAGTGATTATCCATGGGGATGGAAGCAACCATATCTACACAAATCAGATCGTTCCATTCATTGAGAATCGGAAAAAGCTGGGTGGAGAGACGTACCATCCCATTGAGCGCGTCAATGCAATTGAAAAGAAAAAATGGTGGAGCAATAAGATATAAAGCATATTACTATGGACAGGGTATGAACCTGGCAAGGGTCTTGGAAAAAACTTCCAAGGGATCACCAAGCCAGTACAACTAAAACGTCATGGTACAACTTTTGGACTCGGGTATGAATATACCTGGCAAGAGTACCAAGATTGGTCACCACCATGGCGTAGTCCTTATTATCCACTGGAACAATTGGTACTATCTTTACAATAGACATTCTAACAAGTGGACGTGATATGGGCACCTGAGGAAGATGAAGTCTTAGCCGACATGAATAAGTTATTTCTGGATGAAGAAGATATGGATTGAAATGCAATAGTTGAGGAGGAGGAGGAGGAGGAAGACCTTATCATTCAGACCGTGGAAAGAGGAACCATTCTCAAGAACCAACTGTTGCATCGTCCTGGGCCCGCCGAGTTCCTGGGTAGCTTGACAGATTAGCATCGATTATTTTAAGCATTGTGACATTTTTAGTATTTTGTTTTAAATTAATTGCTCGAGTCATCGAGCCGCATTTGTTAATGTTTTAAAGATTTCAATTAATACATCACTATTTTTCGTATTTACTATTATTCTCTACACTTTCTCTCTTTACAGCGTTATTATTAACTATCTCGATGAACCAGTGACTGTGACATGTAATGAGACAACACAACATAAGGATAGTGATTTGGAGGACTTGGAAGATGATACGATACCTGTGTAAATTGTCAGAGAAGTGAATTTTTTTGAAAACAAGCCAAAGTCCAATTTGGACGAAATTGAGGCAGTTAATTTAGGGGACGCATAACTGATCAATGAAACACGCACAAGCATCCATCTATGTCACGACCTAATTTCCCCCTTCCGTGAGTTTTCGTGACGGCACCTAGTCTCTGCGACTAGGTAAGCCTAACACTTTGCGAAAATGAAACAAAACACGAACATTAACTACTAACAGCAACAATTATCTAATAAGCAACTGGATTCCACTCGACATATACAATTGTCACTTCTGAAATGTACAAAACAATTTCCAAAACCCGGAACCACAAGTCACAAGCTACTAAAAGGAGTCTTAATTGTTCTATACATCATTTCAACAGAAAGAAGGAAAAATGAACATAAGGGGATAGAGGGGGACTCCGAGGATCTACGGGCACGTACAGATGTACCTTGAAGTCTCCAGTAAGCAGCAGTGAATGCACTAGGGATGTGGCTGGTAAGATGTACCTGGATTTGCACACAAAAAATATGTGCAGGAAAGGGCGTGAGTACACCACAATGGTACCCAGTAAGTGCCAATCCTAACCTCGGTCGAGTAATGACAAGGTCAGGTCAGGGCCCCATCGAAATATATATATACAATAAGTCAAGGCAAAATAAAATATCGCGGTAAATAAAGGCTGAAATTTAACAAGGAAGAAACATAGAAAATAATAGCTCAATACACAACAAAACAACAAGGGATCTCCCGAGATACCGTCTCGTAGTCCCAAATGTAAATGTGTAGGGGGATCTCCCGAAATACCGTTCTGTAGTACTAAAGTAAATATGCAAGGCAGGGGGATCTCCCGGAATACTATTTCATAGTCCCAAAGTAAATACAGTATCTCCCGAAATACCGTTCCGTAGTCCCAAAGTAAATATGCAGTACATGGGGATTTTTCGGAATACCGTTCCGTATTCCCAAAGTAAATATGCAGCCAAACAATAGAATTCAATAGTTACGGCACGAAATCTTACAATTTAACCAAAGTACAAGTTAAATAAAAACAGGTAAAAATCATTAAACATGCTTCACATAGTTTAGGTAAACAGTTAAGGCAAGTAGGGATGCTTTTTGAGTCTAACAGGATACTACACATGCTAATAAGTTCAAATAAGAGGAAAGACAGGTTATTATTTAGTGAAATCGGGTTTTTACAATAATTAGCCCGTGTACGTACTCGTCACCTCACGTACACGAAGCTCATATATCAACAACAGTACCAATCCTAAGGGGAGTTCCCCCACACAAGGTTAGGCAAGCCACTTACCTCAAACCAAGCTCAAATCAATTCGAAATAATTCTCTTTCCACGAATATCCGACTCCAAATGGCCCAAATCTAGCCAAAACAGATTACATAACATAAATATAACTACAAGAAACTAATCTAGCGAAGGGAATCAAAGTTAAAGCAAAAAATTGGAAAATTGCTCAAAAAGCCTCCCCCGGACCACATCTCAGAATCAAGTGAAAACCACAAATTATGAACACCCATTCACTCACGAGTCTAACCATACCAAATTTGCTCAAATCCGATACCAAAATCCCGATCAAAACCTCAAAATTCGTCCTAAGGATTTTCCCCAATTTTTTCCTAATTTTCCACTCCAATTCACTAATTTAATGATGAAATTTAAGACATAATCATGGGAATTAACCAAAACTAGGTAAGAATCACTTATTCCAAACACCCACGCAAGAATCTCTCCAAAAATCACCTTCTACCGAGCTCCGAATTCAATTTTGTGATATGAACTAAAACCCCTAGTTTTTGAATCTTTAATACTGCCCCGTGATTTCTTAATCGCGATCGCGGAAATAGCCTTGCGATTTCAAAGAACAACTTCGCTTCCTCAGAATTTAACTCTACACGAATGCGGAACACTCCATGCGAACGCGATGCACTAGATTCTCACACCTATGCGATCGCGATTGTCCTCACGCGATCACGAAGAGTAACACTTAAACTCCACTGCTGCCTCACTTCTTCTTCGCGAACGCGGCCTAGCCCACGCGTTCGTGATGCACAGCTTGATAACCTTCTGTGATCGCGTCTTCTTCTTTGCAAACTCGAAGAGAAACTTTAGTTGACCTCTTAGATAACCTACCCCGATCACGATACCTCCCTCGCGAACGCGATGAAGAAAATGTCTGCAACAAACACCAGAAAATCTGCCAACTCCCAAGGTCCAAAAATGATCTGTTAAGCATTTGAAACTCACTCGAGGCCCCAGGAACCTCAACCAAACATACCAACCAATCCTAAAACACCACACGAACTTAGTCGAGCCCTCAAACCACATCAAAAATATGAATTACACAGGGATTCAAGCCTAATGAACTTTGAAATTTCTAAATTCTACAAACGACGTCGAAACATATCAAAACACGTCCGAATGACCTCAAATTTTACGCACAAGTCAAAAATGACACCACAAACCTACTCCAACTTCCGGAAACCTAATCCGAACCCGATATCAAAATTTCCATTGCCGGCCAAAATCACCACAATTCCAGCTTCCGCCAATTCAAGCCTAATTCCACTACGGACCTCCAAATCACATGTTGGATGCTCTCCTAAGTACAAAATCACCTAATTGAGCTAATGGGAGCATAAAAATTCAAAAATCTGAGGTCCTTTACACACAAGTCGACATCCGGTCGACTTTTCCAACTTATGCTTCTAATTAAGAGACTAAGTGTCTCAATTCACTCCCAAAACCAAAACGAACCCTCCCAACAAGACAAAATAGCAGAAATAGATACAGGGGAAGTAGTTAATAGGGGATCGGGCCTATAACACTCAAGACAACCGGCCAGGTCGTCACATCCTCCCCCTCTTAAAAAAATTGTTCGTCCTCGAACGAGTACAGAGACATACCTGAAGTTGTGAAAAGATGAGGATAACGGATGCGCATATCCTGCTCGGTCTCCCAAGTTTCCTCCTCGACCGGCTGACCCCTCCATTCAACCTTTACTGAAGCAATGTTCTTTGACCTTAGCGTTCTGACCTGCCAATCCAAAATAGCCACTGGCTCCTCGACATAAGATAGATCCTTATCCAGTTGGACTGAGCTGAAATCCAATACATGAGCCGTATCACCGTGATACTTCCAGAGCATAGAAACGTGGAATACCGGATGAAATCCTTCTAGGCTGGGAGGTAAGGAAATCTTATAAGCAACCTCCCCAACACGCCGCAACACCTTGAAAGGACCAATGTACCTCGGGCTCAGCTTGACCTTCTTCCCAAACCTCATAACGCCCTTCATAGGCATTACCCGAAGCAAGACCCGCTCTCCAACCATGAATTCTACATCGCGAACCTTCCAGTCCGCATAACTCTTCTATCTGGACTGGGCTGAAGTCTATCGTGAATCACCTTCACTTTATCCTGGGCATCCTAGACCAAGTCTGTACCCAATAATCGAGCCTCGACCGGCTCGAACCAACCCACTAGGGACCGACACTGCCTACCATACAGAGCCTCATACGGTTCCATCTGAATGCTGGACTGATAACTGTTGTTGTAGGCGAACTCCACAAGTGGCAAGAACTGGTCCCATGACCCTCTAAACTCCATCACACACGCACGGAGCATATCCTCTAGAATCTGAATAGTGCGCTCGGACTGCCCATCCGTCTTAGGGTGAAATGATGTGCTCAACTCCACTCTAGTACCCAACTCCTGTTGTACGGCTCTCCAGAACTGTGACGTAAACTACGTACCCCGGTTAGAGATAATAGATACCAGTACGCCATGAAGCCTGATGATCTCACGGATGTAGATTTGAGTCAGCTGCTCGGAAGAGTATGTAGTCATCAATGGAATGAAATGAGCTGACTTGGTCAACCGATCCACAATCACCCAAAATAGCGTCGAACTTCCTCGAAGTCCGTGGGAGCCCAACTACGAAATCCATGGTGATTCGCTCCTACTTCCACTCTCGGATCTCTAAATTCTGAAGCAAGACACCTGGTATCTGATGCTCATACTTAACCATATGACAGTTGAGACACCGAGCCACAAACCTAACTATGTCGTTCTTCATCCTCCTCCACCAATAGTGCTATCTCAAATCCTGGTACATCTTTGCAGCACCCGGATGGATGGAATACCGCGAGATGTGGGCCTCCTCAAGAATCAACTCCCGGAGCCCATCCACATTGGGCACACAAATCCGGCCCTGCATCCTCAGCACGCCGTCATAACCAATAGTCACATCTCTAGCATCACCTCGTCGAACCCTGTCCTAAAAGACAAGTAGATGGGGGTCATCATACTGATGCTCCCTAATACGGTCATAAAGAGAAGACCAAGAGACCACGCAAGCCAACACTCGACTCGCCTCAGAAATATCCAATCTTACAAACTGGATGTCTAAGGCCTGAACATCCAATGCTAAGGGTCTCTCCGCCCGGCGACTCAAAGCATCGGCCACCACATTGGCCTTCCCCGAGTGGTACAAAATGGTGATGTCATAATCCTTAAGTAGCTTCAACCACCTTCGCTGACGCAAGTTAAGATCCTTTTGCTTGAAAATGTGTTGCAGACTCCGGTGATCAGTGTATATCTCACAAGGGACACCGTACAAATAATGGCGCTAGATCTTCAGGGCATGAACAATAGCTGCTAACTCAAGGTTGTGGACAAGATATTTCTTCTCATGCACCTACAAATGTCTGGACGTGTAGGCAATCACCCTACCGTCTTGCATCAACACCACGCCAAGACCAATCCACGAAGCATCACAATAGACGGTGTAAGGCCCCAAACCTATAGGCAATACCAACACTAGGGTTGCAGTCAAAGTTATCTTGAGCTTCTGAAAGCTCTCCTCACACTCCTTTGTCCACCTAAACAGAGCACCCTTCTGGGTCAGCCTGGTCATAAGTGTTGCAATAGATGAGAATCCCTCTACAAAACAACGGTAATACCCCACTAAACCAAGGAAACTGTGGATCTCCGTAGCTGATGATAGTCTAGGCCAACTCTGCACTGCCTCCACCTTCTTCGGATCTACCTTGATCCCATCACTCGATACTACATGACCCAAGAATTCCACTGAGTCTAGCCAAAACTCACACTTCGAAAATTTTGAATACAACCTCAGGTGATGCTCATGATCTTGCCGAGTCCGGGGATACATTAGGATGTCATCAATAAACACAATGACGAAGTATTCAAGATAAGGACGGAACACACTGTGCATCAAATGCATAAAGGCTGCTGGGGCATTGGTCAGCCGAAAATACATGACAAGAAACTCATAGTGACCATATCTGGTCCCGAAAGTAGTCTTCGGGATATCTGGCTCCCAAATCTTCAACTGATGATAGCCTGAATGCAGGTCAATCTTGGAAAACAGCCTGGCACCCCGTAACTGATCAAATAAGTCATAAATGCGAGGCAATGGATACCTAGTCTTCATTGTAACCTCGTTCAGCTGGTGATAATCAATACACATACGTATAGAACCATTCTTTTTCTTCACAAACAAGACCAGAGAACCCCAAGGTGACTCACTGGGCCGAATAAAGCCCTTATCAAGCAACTCCTGCAACTACTCCTTCAACTCAGGAGGAGCCATACGGTAAGGAGGAATAGAGATGGGTTGAGTGCTCGACAACAAATCAATGCCAAAATCAATATCTCTCTCGGGTGTCATGCCCGGAAGATCAGCTGGAAACACATCTGGGAAGTCCCTCACTACTGGAACTGACTCAACTGTAGGGATATCAATATTGATATCTTATACATAGGTCAAATACGCATCACACCCCTTCTCAACAATTCGTTGAGACTTAAGAAATGAAATAACCATGCGGGGAGTATACTCTAAGGTACCCCTCCACTCTAATCGCGGTAAGCCTGGCATAGCCAGCGTCATGGTCTTAGCGTGACAATCAATAATAGCATAATGGGGCGACAATCAGTCCATGCCAAAGATAACATCAAAATCGACCATGCTGAGTAATAATAAATTGGCTCTGGTCTCAAAACCACTAAGAGAAATCAAACACGACTGATATACGCAGTCCACAACAAGAAAATCTCCCACAGGAGTAGATACATAAACAGAGAAACTCAAAGAATCCTGAGATATGCCCATATGTGGAGCAAAATAAGAAGACACATATGAATACGTAGAGCTTGTATCAGATAATACCGACGCATCTCTATGATAGACTGGAACAATACCTGTAATGATAGAGTCGGAAGTAACTGCCTCTGAACGATCCGGAAGAGCATAATACTTGGCCTGGCCTCCCCCTCGAGGCAACCTCGGCCTCCCCGACCTCCACCTCGAGCTGGCAAAGCAGGTGGGGAGGTAGCTGATACTGGAAGCATGGCTGGAGGACCTGGTGGAGCACGTGGTGGCTGACAAGTCTGTGGAGGTGCACCCCTCCTAAGTCTGGGGCAATCCTTCACCATATGGCGAGTGTCGCCACACTCAAAACAACCCCTCGGAGGATGTGGATGATGTGACTGACTCAGTCCTGGCTTACTGGATTGGCTGCTAATAGAATCCCGAGCATGAGGCACATTGGATACTGGTGGTGCATAATAGGGCTCCTGGGGCCTGGAAGGAGCTGGAATACTATTAGCGGCTGGAAGAGCTGAGTGAACAGGGAGACTCACATAACCCCTACCATGGCGAGCGGCTGGGGCACGAGCTACAGAATAATAACCAGTCTCTCGAGACCTCTTAGCCTCTCTCTCCTCTCTGCCCAGGGCAAGAATCACTAACCCCAAACACCCACACATGAATCACTAACTCCAAACACCCACACATGAATCTCTCAAAGCATTGCCTTCTACCGGGCTCCCAATTAAATTTTGTGATATGAACTAAAAACCCTCATTTTTGAATCTTTAATACTGCTAAGTTATTTCTTAATCGCGATTGCAGATATAGCCTTGCGATCGCGAAGAACAACTACGCTTCCTCAAAATTTAACTGTACGCGAACGTGGAACACCCCAAGAGAACGCGATGCACTAGATGCTCACACCTACTCGATCGCGATTTTCCTCATGCGACCGTGAAGAGTAACACTTAAACTCCACTGCTGCCTCACTTCTTCTTCGCGAACGCGGCCTAGCCCACGCGTTCGCAATGCACAACCTGATAACCTTATGCAATCGCGTCTTCATCTTCGCGAACGCGAAGAGCAACTTTAGTTGACCTCTCAGATGACCTACGCGATCACGAGACCTCCCTCACGAACGCGATGAAGAAAATGTATGCAACAAACACCAGAAAATCTGCCAACTCCCAAGGTCAAAAAATGATCCGTTAAGCATCTGAAACTCACCCGAGGCCCCCGGGACCTCAACCAAACATACAAAAGAATACTAAAGCACCACACAAACTTAGTCTAGCCCTCAAACCACATCAAATAACATCAAAAACATGAATTACACACAGATTCAAGCCTAATGAACTTTGAAATTTCTAAATTCTACAAACGACGCCGAAACATATCAAAACACGTCTGAATGACCTCAAATTTTACGCACAAGTCAAAAATGACACCACGAACCTACTCCAACTTCCAGAAACATAATCCGAACCTGATATCAAAATTTCCACTGCGGACTAAAATTGCCAAAATTTCAACTTCCACCAATTCAAGCCTAATTCCACTACGGACATCCAAATCACATTACGGATGTGCTCCCAAGTCCAAATACACCTAATGGAGCTAACAGGACCATCAAAATTCAAATCCGAGGTCATTTACACACAAGTCGACACTCGGTTGACTTTTCCAACTTAAGCTTCCAATTAAGAGACTAAGTGTCTCAATTCACTCCTAAAACCAAAACGAACCCTCCCGGCAAGTCTAAATAGCAGAAATAGATACGGCGGAAGCAGTTAGGGGATCGTGTCTATAACTCTCAAGACAATCGGCCGGGTTGTCACAATCTATCACCATTAGAGAAAGAAGAGTACATCAGATTCCTAAAAGAATATCAAGATATAGTTGCATGGTCCTATGATGACATGACGGGTTTGAGCACATCCATAGTTTCTCACAAACTACCCATAATTCCTACATGTCCACCGGTGAAATAGAAGCTCAAAAAGTTCAAGGCAGATATGAGTTTGAAGATAAAAGATGAGGTTACCAAGCAAATCAAAGCCAAAGTTCTTAGAGTGGTCGAGTACCCGACTTGGTTGGCCAACATTTGGCCAGTACCGAAGAAATATGGGAAGGTCAAAGTATGTGTTGACTACCGAGATCTAAACAGAGCAAGTCCCAAAGATGATTTCCCGTTGCCTAATATACACATATTGATCGACAACTGTGCCAAACATGAACTCCAATCCTTTGTGGATTGCTTCACGGGTACCATCAGGTCTGGATGGATGAGGAGGATGCTAAAAAGACGGCCTTCATCATGCCGTGGGGAATATATTGTTATAAAATGATGCCATTTGGTATGAAGAATGCTGGAGCCACCTACATGAGAGCTATGACAACTATTTTCCATGACATGATACACAAAGAGATAAAAATATACGTGGATGGCGTTATCATCAAATCCAAGAAGAGCACGGATCACATAGCAGATCTGAGGAAATTCTTCGAT
This sequence comes from Nicotiana paniculata, assembly GCA_005239505.1. NCBI lineage: Eukaryota > Viridiplantae > Streptophyta > Magnoliopsida > Solanales > Solanaceae > Nicotiana > Nicotiana paniculata. Next base: position 11,319 of record ML363130.1, on the reverse strand, counting down.
CGGCTTCAAAGGTATAATCTGAAACTGAATCCTGCAAAGTGTGATATCGGAGTCCCTGGCGGAAAATTGTTAGGATTCATAGTCAGTCATAGAGGGATTGAGTTGGATCCATCAAAAGTCAAAGTAATCCAAGACTTGCCACTGCCAAAGAATAAGAAAGATGTGATGAGCTTTTTAGGGTGTCTCAATTACATCAGTCGCTTCATAGCACAATCAACAGTGATATATGAACCAATCTTCAAGATGCTGCAACAAGTTGGACTGAAGAATGTCAGAAAGTCTTTGACAAAATCAAGGAGTATCTATCCAAACCGCCTTTCTGGTCCCACCAGAGCCAGGAAGACCATTGCTGCTTTATTTGTCTGTGTTGGACGGAGCTTTCGATTGCGTTTTGGGGCAACATGACAAAACTCGAATAAAGGAGCATGCAATATATTATTTGAACAAGAAATACACCCTACGAAGCCCGGTACTCTTTGCTGGAACGCACCTGCTGTGCATTGACATGGATAGCTCAGAAGTTGAGATATTATTTCTGTGCATACACCACATACCTTATATCAAGTATAGATCTACTGAAATATATCTTTCAGAAGCCCATGCCTACAGGTAAGTTAGCAAAATGGCAAATATTGCTGAGTAGTTCGACATCATCTATGTAACTCAGAAGGCGGTCAAAGGGCAAGCACTGACGGATCATTTGATAGGAAATCCCGTAGGTGGAGAATATGAACCATTGAAAATGTATTTCCCAATGAAGAGGTGTCGTTCGTGGAGAAGATATCACTGAAGCATATGATGGTTGGAGAATGTTATTCGATGGAGCAACAAACTTCAAAACAGTGGGTATTGGAGGTGGCTTGGTATCAGAAACCGACCAACATTATCCGGTATCCGCAAAACTCAGGTTTCCATGTACCAACAATATTGCAGAATATGAGGCTTGCATCTTGGGACTCAGGATGTCCATTGACATGAATGTTCAGGAGTTGCTGGTAATTGGAGATTCCGATCTATTGGTGCATCAAGTTTTAGGAGAATGGGCTGCAAAGAACACCAAAACATTGCCATATGTTTACTGTGTACAAGAGCTGATCAAAAGGTTCATGAAGATAGAATTCAAACATGTTCCAAGGGTCCAGAACGAGTTCGTAGATGCATTAGCCACTTTGTATTCCATGATACAACATCCAGACAGGAATTTCATCGATCTTATCCCAATAGGAATCCATAAGCAACCAGCTTATTGTGCTCATATTGAATAAGAGAGCGATGGAAACCCGTGGTTCTATGACATCAAGGAATATTTGGCAAAGGGAGAATATCCAGAGCACGCCACCCATACTCAGAAGCGCACACTTCGAAGATTAGCCAACCACTTCTTTCAACGCGGAGGAATTCTGTATAGAAGGACTCCAGACCTGGGATTATTACGACGTTTCGACGCCAAGGAAGCATCTAGATTGCTCGAGGAATCACATGTCGGAACCTGCGGACCACATATGAATGAGTTCACTTTAGCCAAAAAGATACTAAGAGCGGGGTATTTATGGATGACTATGGAAACGGACTGCATCAAGTATGTTCAGAAGTTCCACTAATGCCAGATACATGTTGACATGATACGAGTACCACCCAATGAACTCAACGCAACAGGTTCTCCCTAGCCTTTCTCGGCTTGGGGAACGGATGTCATCGGGCCGATCGAACCCGCTGCTTTAAATGGGCATAGATTCATTCTAGTGGCCATAGACTATTTCACAAAATGGTTTGAAGCCGCATCTTTCAAAGTTGTAACTAAGAAAGTTGTAGTAGATTTTGTCCGGGGCCGTATTGTTTGTCGTTCGGAGTACCAGAGTCAATCATCACCGACAACGCTGCCAATCTCAACAGCGATCTGATGAAGGCCATGTGTGAAACCTTCAAAACCAAGCATAAGACCTCCACAACATACATGTCACAAATGAACGGAGCCATAGAAGCCTCCAACAAGAATATTAAGAAGATATTGAGGAAAATGGTAGATAATTACAAATAATGGCACGCGAAGCTGCCATTTGCTCTGCTCGGATACCGTACCACGGTTCGCACATCAACTGGGAAACTTATTATCTATTGGTTTATGTCACTGAATTAGTTATTCCCGCCGAAGTAGAAATCCCTTCTTTGATAATTATACAAGAAGCCAAGCTTAGCGATGCAGAATGGGTATAGAGCCGGTAGGAGCTATTATATCTCATTGATGGTAAAAGAATGAATGCGTTGTTTCGCGATCAGCTCTATCAGAACAGGATGGCAAGAGCCTTCAACAAAAAGGTCAGACTAAGGAAATTCACACCAGGGTAATTGGTGCTAAAGCGAATCTTCCCACATCAAGATGAAGCCAAGGGGAAGTTTTCACTCAGTTGGCAGGGTCCCTATATAGTTCATCGGGTACTAACAGGAGGAGCACTTATACTTGTAGAAATTGACGAAGAAATTTGGCCAAAACCTATCAACTCAGATGCAACCAAGAGATACTATGTTTAGGATCATTCGCATTTCTCCATTTGATGCAACTTAACTACGTTTGACCTGATTCCCGTTTAAGAGGGGATGCGTAGGCAGCCCTCCGGTTCAGTCACATCTTAATAAAATCTTCATTTTCCCATGATCAGAAACTGGGGCAAGATCACAAATTCAGTCAACATCATCATATGTGGAACAACCAAAAAGTATTGTCAAGAGTATACATTTAAACTGGGGAAGAATTTTGAGGAGGACCCTCAAAATTCTAAGACGAAGAGGTTGCAATGTCTCTAAATGTATCACATTCACTGGTTCATCAAAATTATTTGATCTCACATACTACAATACATTTCAAACAACTATATTTTGCAAATAATTTGTCAAATGCATACATATTTTCGAAAAATTTATTTCTATGACAGTCAGATGTTACCTATGATAACTCAAACAAGACTTCAAGACAAGAGCGAAAAAAAAAGCAAAGGATCAAAGAGCACGAACCGACCTTCCCCCCGCAGAACTCAAATACATACGCACATCAATCACTACCTCCATGGCGACAAGTTACCAAACGCAAACACATCCAGCTAAGAAATACTTCACTCTCACCGTCTCTCATCACTTTTCTTGCATAAGGCTAAGCACTGGCTTTCCCTGCATGAGACTAATCATCGTCTCTTCTTATTGCATGAGGCTAAGAATTGCCTCCCTAATTGCATAAAGCTAAGTACTGCCTTTCCTGCATGAAACTAAGCATTGCCTCCCTAATTGCATAAGGCTAAGCACTGTCTTTCCTTGGATGAGACTAAGCATTGTCTCAGTTCGCTGTATGAGACTAAGCATTATCTCCTCTTCTTGTATGAGGCTAAAAATTACCTCCCTTCTTGCATAAGTCTAAGAATTGCCTTTCCCTACGTGAGACTAAGCATTGTGTCCATTCTCTACATGAGACTAAGCATTGTCTCCTCTTCTTGCATGATGCTAAGCACTGCCTCCCTTATTGCATAAGGCTAAGCACTGGATTTCCCTATATGAGACTAAGCATTGTCTTCGTTCTCTGCACGATACTAAGCATTATCTCCCTTTATTGCATGAGGCTAAGCAATGACTCCCTTATTGCATAAGGCTAAGCACTACCTTTCCCTACGTGAGACTAAGCATTTTCTCCTTTCTCCGTACGAGACTAAGCATTGGCTCCTTTTCTTGCATAAATACTAAACATTGTCTCCTCTTCTTGCATGAGTCTAAGTACTGCCTCCCTTCTTGTATAAGGCTAAGAACTGTATTTCCCTACGAGAGACTAAGAATTTTCTCCCTTTCTTGCATAAGGCTAAGCACTGCCTTTACCTACGTGAGACTAAGCATTGTCGCCGTCCTCTCCATGAGAATAAGCATTGTCTCCCTTTCTTGCATAAAGACTAAGCATTGTATTTTCTTCTTGCATGAGGCTAAGCATTGCCTCCCTAATTTCACAAGGCTAAATGCTGCCTTTCCTTGCACGAGACTAAGCAATGTCTCCCTCCTTCGCATCGGAATGAGCACTGTCCTCATCTCACACATGACTAAGCGTCCTATATTTGCATTCCATGGCTGAAATATTACCATTTTGTCCGAAGGCATCATCCTCATAGTCGGGAGACACCATGGCCTGAGGATCTCTTTCAATATTGCACATCATTATTCAAAGGCGTCATAGTCCAGAGGCACCATCCTCATAGCCCGAGGGCACCATTTCATGTCCTGTAAATCCCTTGTCATACGCTTCATGGTCTGGGACATCACGGTCTAAGGACATCCTCCTCCTCGTCCAAAGACAATCTTCATGGTCCAAAAGGAATTTGCATCATGTTTAATTTTCGCAATAACCCATATATATTCACATGCACCGTCTTTTAAGTTTTGTAGGTAACTCGGGAATAACTGTTCTGCAAACAGGAGCATTCTTCGCTCTAGTTTCCATTTTTAACGATCATATCTTCTGACTACTTCAAACGTAACCGACAATGCCCATCTTTCACTCTATGATCGTTCAGACGTCTGCCTCATGATACTCCCACAACATTCATCTCACACTCATGATTCCGCTCATGACATTGACCTACCCAAAGAACCTTTTCGAAACATACGATCGTTCTCATAACAACTCCATCGGTTTCGCTTGCTGTTGGATCCAGAACTACACATGGCCTGATTCCCATAACACCAGGGATATGTAGGCAACTCATGAACCAGGGTTCATCCTCATTTTTCAAATCACATCATTCCCCATTCAATTCAGCCAAAATTGGTCATCATTTTCTTTACCCGACAAATCTTTCATCATTCCCGGATAAAGAGAGGCAGTTGTTGATACCCAATTTTGCCCTCACATTTTTCTAAATAGTATATATATCTTTTCAAAATGTCATTTTTGCATCATTAATTAATTTACGAGATTTATACAAGCATTTTTCCATAATGTTTTACAGCTTTTCTTGCATTTAAATTACTTGAATATTTATTAACTACTCCAAATTATTTTTGTGACGAATTAATCACCTAAAACTATTATTTGCATCCACAATATATGTTTCAAATATTTTTACTTCATTTTATTTAGTTACATTAGTAATTTTAAGGTATTTTACACAATCTTGCAATAATGGCCTATATTTTGCAATTTATTGTATTTGTCATTTTATTCAAGGTCAAAATAATATTTTACATTTATATAATATTCTAATGTTGTTTTAAAGTACTAATTCACACAAATCATTTTTATATTCTATCTAATTATTTTTATTAAATTATTTTTACTTTAATCTCTCATTTTAAAAACTGGCCTAATTTTAGGCTAATTTTCGGACCAATTTTGGCCCAAATACTTAGACCACTCACTCCCCTATTCATCATCCCAATCCAAATGATCTCTTATTCTCAATCCAGGCGAAACCCATTTCAAAACTCGACCTAGTTCCCTTTAAATCTCAGTCGTTGATCAAAAGCGATCAATGGCTCACAAAAACCCCACTCCCTTTCCTTATTTACCCGTAACCTAACCCTAATCCCCATTTCCTAAAGTCAGTTGCCTCTGTTCTCTCCTCCCTTCTTCAGAAACCCTAGCCGTCTCCCCCAATCTTCTCCAAATCCAAGAAAATCATGGACTCCTTTTGTGATTTATTTACCTTTTACGCGTTACCTCGTTGTTACTTACAAGACTATGGTATTACTTAGTACTTTCCTAAACATGGTAAGTACCATCTCTCAGATTCGGGTCTGTTCAACTTCAATTGCTAAGATCTGGGCAATATTTCATCCAGATACACAGAAGAATGGTTGATTTCTCATACCAGTAGACTGATTTTCAAACATGAAACCCTAATTAGGGTTTACATTTCGATTTCTTTCCTTTACTGGTTGCTTTGTTGATTGCATGTATGTTTTCCTTTTCCTTGTTCATGTTTGATTGACTTTTTGCCTTATTTACTCGTCTGATTTAGCTACTATATAAAGCCCTCCCTTAAATCCTCTTGGATGACCTTAATCGATGTTATTCTCTTACTCTCATACATTTTACTACTCTGAAACTTGAGACTTTGGCTGTAACGACTCGACCGGTCATTTTATGTTATTGGACCCTGTTCCCCTAAATGAAACTTCCTATAGTGGATTATTATGATTTTTGACTTTAAGGGACTGGTGGCCTGGGATTCGGAAGTTTTTAGAGGGGTATAGGAACACTTGGTTCCTTAAGGTTGGCCTTTAAGGCCAAGTTTGACTTTGGTCAACATTTTGGGTAAACGACCTCGGAATCAAGTTTTGACGATTCCGGTAGCTTCTATGATGATTCCGGACCTGGGCGTATGTTCGGAATGGGTTTCTGATGACCCGGGAGCATTTCGGCGCCCAATATTGAAATAAGAAGTTCCTTAAGTTCCTATTGTGGTTTGGGACGTGTTTTTGTGCTACCGAGGTCCGAACAGAATTTTGAGACTGAGATAGTTTCGTTATGTCATTTATGACTTGCCTACAAAATTTGGTGTCATTCCGAGTTGTATAGGTCAGTTCGGCGCGTTGTTAGCGCAGTCTAGAAAACTTAAAGTTCCTAAGTTTGGTTCTAGGGGTTTTGAGGTGTGATTTTGAGTTTTAGCATTGTTTTGGGTGTTTCGAAGGCTCGAGCGAGTCCGTATTATGATTTGGGACTTGTTGGTATATTTGGACGGGGGCTCGAGTGGGCCCAGGTGCCTCTCGGACACCACACGAGGTCAAAAACCAGCTGAAATAGCTGTTGGTGCACCTGTTCTGGTGTGACCGCAGGTGCGGTTGCCCAGTCGCAGGTGCGGGACCGCTCCTGCGATCCCAGCCTTGCAGGTGCGACCCCCACCGGTCAGGCCAATTCTCGCAGGTGCAGACAAAGTTTCGCAGGAGCGGTCTCCACTCCGTAGGTGCGGGCCTAGACTTCCTCGCCCATTTTTGCAGGTGCGTGACCGCAGGTACGGTCCTTGAGCCGCAGGTGCGGAAACACAATACCGTATTGCGATGCTTCACACGTTGGTTTGGGATGTGTGTTGATGCAGGAAGGGAGAGTTATTGCTTATGCTTCCCGCCAGCTGAAGGTTTATGAGAAGAATTACACTGTGCACGATTTGGCATTGGCGGGGATTGTTCATGCTCTTAAGATTTTGAGGCACTACTTGTATGGAGTGTTCTGTGAGGTTTATATAGACCACCGTAGCTTTCAGCACTTGTTCAAGTAGAATGATCTTAATTTGAGGCAGCGCAGGTGGCTTGAGTTGTTGAAGGATTATGATATCACCATTCTTTTTCACCCGGGCAAGACAAATGTGGTAGCAGATGCTTTGAGCAGGAAGGTGGAGAGTATGGGTAGCTTGGCTTATATTGCAGCAGAGGAGAGACCTCTAGCCTTGGACATTCAGTCATGTAGACGGCGATCCGCAGAAGTTATTANTACACTGCCCGTGGGTGGGGTCCAGCCTGTTGCAGCAGCACCTGAGCCCAGACCAGCTGCAGACGGTGATCCGCAGAAGTTATTAGATAGATGGACCCGATTGCACCCTCCGGTCTTTGGGGGTGAGCGAGGCGAGGACGCCCAGGATTTTGTGGATAGGTGCAGTGACAGACTGCACAACATGAGGGTATTAGAGTCCCACAGAGTGGATTTCACTACCTTTCAGTTGGAGGGAACAGCTCGTAGGTGGTGGCAGTCCTATATTCTCAGCAGGCCAGCAGATTCTCCTCCTGTCACTTGGGAGCAATTCACGCAGATGTTTCTGGATAGATATATCCCACCCTCTGAGAGAGAAGAGCTGCGGTATCAGTTTGAGCGGCTAGAGCAGGGGCAGATGTCAATGACAGATTATGAGGCCAGATTTTCAGAGTTGTCTCGCCATGCACTCATGATACTACTTACTGATGCAAAGAGGGTGCGGAGATTTGTGGCTGGGTTGCATCCAGGTATTAGGGCCATCATGGCCCGAGAGGTGGAGATAGGTACTCCTTATCAGCTCGTGGTATAGATTGCTCGCAGGATCGAGGGGTATCGATCGAGGAGCAGGGGTAGCAGGATAAGTGGGCTAGATTCTCTGGAGATTTTAGAGGTGCCCCAGCTAAGGGCAGGGTCAGTATAACAATGGTCAGCCCAGCAGGACTTTATATTCAACACCTTCACCACCTCCCCGAGGTGTTCCAGCGAGGCCTCATTTCAGTGCCACGCCAGAGCGTTCCTACCATCCTCCAGTCATTCATAGTTCACACAGTGGTTATCCCAGTCATCCGAGATCCTCCGACCCTTACTTCAGTGCTATGCTAGAGGGCTCTCATCGCCCTCCGGCCATTCAGGGTTCTTCTTCGGGACAACAGACTATGCTACCTGGGAGTTGTTACGAGTATGGAGAGCCAGGTCATATGAGAAGGAAGTGTCCCAGGTTTTGGGGCAAGGACGTACAGCAGGGTTATTAGCCGATGGGTCCGACACCAGCAGTCCGGCCACCTAGAGGTGGAGGACATGTCGGCAGGGGTCGTCCTAGAGATGGAGGCCAGTCAGGGGGAGGTCAGGCAGATCCTGTTCACGCTGGTGGAACTCAGTCTTCCGGTGCTCCAGCCAGATTCTATGCTATCCCGGCCAGATCAGATGCAGTGGAATCAGATGTCGTGATCACAGGTATTATTACCGTATGTGGTAGAGAGGCATCGTGTTATTTGATCCAGGATCCACTTATTCCTATGTTTCGGTCTTATTTGCTCATTTTCTGGATGTCCCTCGTGAGTCCTTGGGTTCTCCTATTTATGTGTCCACTCCCATGAGCGATTCTCTGGTTGTAGACCGGATTTGTCGGTCCTGTGTGATTCCATTTTATGGGTTCGAGACTCGAGCAGATCTATTAGTGCTCGACATGGTTGATTTCGAGATTATTTTAGGCATGGATTGGCTATCTCCTTATCATATTGTGCTAGATTGCCATGCCAAGACAGTTACTTTAGCCATGCCCGAGTCGCCTAGGCTGGAGTGGAGGGGTTCCTCAGTTAGTGCAGCCATCCCAGTTATTTCATTCTTGAAGGCTCGACATATGGTCGAGAAGGGTTGTCTGGCCTATTTTACTTATGTGCGGGACACCACCGCCGAGTCTCTGACGATTGATTCAGTGCCAGTTGTTCGAGAGTTTGCTGATGTATTTCCTTCGGATCTTCGGGGCATGCCTCCGGATCGTGATATTTATTTCTGCATTGATTTAGCTCCAGACGCCCAGTCTATATCTATTCCTCCGTATCGTATGGCTCCGAAAGAGTTGAAGGAGTTGAAGGAGCAGCTTGAGGAGTTGTTAGCTAGGGGGTTCATCAGACCGAGTGTATCATCGTGGGGTGCTCTAGCTCTATTTGTTAAGAAGAAGGATGGGTCTATGCGGATATGTATTGATTGCCGCCAATTGAACAAGGTTACCATTAAGAACAAGTATTTTTTTCCGTGCATCGATGATTTGTTTGACCAGTTGCAGGGTGCTCGTGTGTTTTCTAAGGTTGATTTGAGATCGGGGTATCATCAGTTGAGGATTCGGGCTTTAGATGTTCCGAAGACTGCTTTTCATACGAGATATGTCCATTATGAGTTCCTGGTGATGTCTTTCGGCTTGACTAATGCCCCAGCAGCATTCGTGGACTTGATGAATAGGGTGTTCAGGCTGTATATTGATTCCTTTGTCATTGTCTTCATTGATGACATTTTAATTTACTCACATAGCCTGGGGGAGCATGAGCAGCATTTGAGAGTTATGCTCCAGACTTTGCGAGAACAGAAGTTATATGCTAAGTTCTCCAAGTGTGAGTTCTGGTTGGATTCCATGGCATTTTTGGGGCATGTGGTATCCGGAGAGGGTATCAAGGTTGATCCTCATAAGATCGAGGCAGTTCTGAGTTGGTCGCGTCCTACTTCAGCTACAGAGATCAGGAGCTTTTTGGGCCTAGCAGGATATTATCGCTGATTTGTGGAGGGGTTCTCTTCTATTGCAGCTCCATTGACTAGATTGACTCAGAACAATGCCCCGTTTAGATGGTCCGACGAGTGTGAGGCGAGCTTTCAGAAGCTCAAGTCAGCATTGACCTCAGCACCAGTTCTAGTATCGCCTTTCGGTTTTGGGATGTATACAGTATATTGCGTTGCTTCGCGCATTGGCTTGGGGTGTGTATTGTTGCAGAAAGGGAGAGTTATTGCTTATGCTTCACGCCAGCTGAAGGTTCATGAGAAGAATTACCTTGTGCAAGATTTGGAGTTGGCGGCGATTGTTCATGCTCTTAAGATTTGGAGGCACTACTTGTATGGAGTGTCCTGTGAGGTTTATACAGACGACCGTAGCTTGCAACACTTGTTCAAGCAGAAGGATCTTAATTTGAGGCAGCACATATGGCTTGAGTTGTTGAAGGATTATGATATCACCATTCTTTATCACCTGGGCAAGGCAAATATGGTAGCAGATGCTTTGAGCAGGAAGGCGGAAAGTATGGGTAGCTTGGCTTATATTGCAGCAGCGGAGAGACCTCTATCTTTGGACATTCAGTCCTTGACCAATCACCTGGTGAGATTAGACCTTTCCGAGCCTCGTCGAGTTTTAGCGCATGTGGTTGCTCAATCTTCGTTATTGGGGGAGATTAAGGCCCGACAGTTCTATGATCCGTGCTTAGCAGAGCTTCAGGAGACAGTGGTTCAGGGTAGGGCCAAGGAGGCTACTATTGGCGAGGATGGTGTTCTGAGTCTTCAGGGCCGCTTATGTGTTCCTAATGTTGATGGCCTGAGGGAGAGGATTCTAGAGGAGGCACACAGTTCTTGGTATTCTGTTCATCCTGGTGCTACGAAGATGTATCGTGACTTGAAGCAACATTACTGTTGGAGGCGGATGAAGAAGGACATTGTGGAGTATGTGACTANTATGAGCACCAGAGGCCAGGAGGCCTACTTCAGTAGATGCCCATTCCTGAGTGGAAATGGGAGCGCATCACTATGGACTTCGTGGTTGGGTTGCCTCGGACCTTGCGGAAGGTTGACGCGGTTTGGGTCATTGTGGATAGATTGAGCACATCGGAGAATTTCATTCCAGTAGATACTACTTATACTTCTGAGAGGTTGGCCCAGATCTACATTCGGGAGATAGTCCGGTTGCATGGTGTGCTGGTGTCCATTATATCAGATCGAGGTCCTCAGTTCACCTCGCACTTCTGGAGAGAATTGCATAGTGAGATGGGTACTGATGCGAGACTAAGATGCATAGTTTAACATGTGATATACCTTACATTTTATGCGCATTAATGATAAAAATACACTTG
>ML363129.1:0-11257 GCA_005239505.1 Nicotiana paniculata | reverse complement strand
GGATAATTGACACTAACAACTTTAGGAGTATTTAAATGGTGCGAAAATTAGGTATTCACAATTATCAGATAAATGCGAGTTGCAAATTAATTCAAAGCTTGATATAAAAAAAGGAATTAGAATGAAGGAATAATTGTGAGGGAGAGAAATGAGTCATGAACTAATTCAAGACTAGTTGCAATAAATAATAAAATGATAATAGAATGTACAATTAATATCTCGAATCTAAAAGAGATAAAAATAAGTGAAATACACTAAATGCTAGAAAAACCTTTAGATGTATACTAAATATTAGCCCATGTGTTCATACTCGAACCTTGGATTGATACACTTAAATAATAAAAGGATCATGTGCGTATTCCGCGTCTCGACGCCTTTAAATTAAAAATAATTGTGTTATAACTATGTGTACATTCCGTACCTTCGTTTAACATTAATTTCAAAGAAATACCGTGTGTGCATACCGCATCTTTGTGAATATAATTAACAAAATATAATAATTTATTAAGCGGTAATAAATAAGCCATAATCAATAAAATACAAGAATAGCTAAAAATTGATTTAAGCCTTACATTAGTCAATAAAGCGACCGTGATAGAACCACGAGACTCGAGGGGTGCCTTACATCTTCCCCTCGGTCAACAGAATTCCTTACTCAGTCTTCTGTTTCGTAGACCACAAGTTAGGAGTCAAATCTTCCTTTTGATAAGGGATTCAATAAAAGGTGACTTGGAACACCAAAACTCAATTCCAAATGGCGACTCTAAATAATAAATAATCCCTTTTTAAAACGTCACTTAAATTGGAAAAACTCTTTTAACTCAATTTCGTAATAGGGTTGTGTGGCATAAAAGAGGTGTGACAATTGTCTTTGNTCGAGGGGTGCCTTACACCTTCCCCTCGGTCAACAGAATTCCTTACTCAGTCTTCTGTTTCGTAGACCACAAGTTAGGAGTCAAATCTTCCTTTTGATAAGGGATTCAATAAAAGGTGACTTGGAACACCAAAACTCAATTCCAAATGGCGACTCTAAATAATAAATAATCCCTTTTTAAAACGTCACTTAAATTGGAAAAACTCTTTTAACTCAATTTCGTAATAGGGTTGTGTGGCATAAAAGAGGTGTGACAATTGTCTTTGCTACTTCAGGCCCGTATACCTGAAGTTTATGCAAAAAGTGGGTACGCTTACAATTTTTTTGCAAAGCGGGTATAAGTTAAAACGTTACCTAAAAAACGGGTATAGATACAAAAACGGGTATAAATACACCAGTCAAAGTCAATCAAATGAAGTGCAATTAAACTACTAAACCAAGCCAATTCAAACCAAGCCAAGCAAATAAAGAGAATCCAATTCAAGCCAAGCAAAGCCAAATCAAGCTAAGCCAAATGGGTAATATACGGGTAAATAGGGGTAATTAGTTTTAATTGTGTAGGTATATAAAATAAGTACTGATTAATTTTTAAATAGTTGCATTGAGAATGATTGTTTGTGTACTTCCCCCAATGGCTAATACTAGAGGTGTCAATGGATATTTAAAAACCTATTAAACCGACTGAACCATGTTATACCGAATCAATTTTTAGGTTTTTTAAACAAAACTGTAGGTTTTTATATAAATATATAACTATACCGATAATTAGGATATATTTTTTATTTTATAAAAATAAACAAAAAAAATACCAAATCGAATGGAATAAATTAACATTTTAAAAAAATATTTATATATTAAGTTTAAAAATAATAAAACATTAAATTTTTCTTTGGGCTTTTGATTATGAAAACAGTTACAAGCAAACAAGTAATTAAAATCAAAATCCTAATTCCTAAACCTATTATGCTACTTATATTGAAACTGAATAATTTCCAGCATATTTACTAGCAAGACACAAGGTATTCTAGCGATTATGAGTAGCAAACTATAATCTATTGAATATGTTTCCTTTCGTATGATTTAGATGTATCTTTATAAATATTTAATCTTCTATAGACTTTATTTATGAGTCTCGGCTTGGTTGATATCTTTTCACTCATGTGATTTATATATATATTTTTATTTACTTTGTTTCTTTTACGTTGTTGTAGAATAGTTGATGGATCTATACTCTACCATCTTTCATGTTTTATTAATTCATCACCATTTAAACAGTAAAAATGTTAGAGAGTTTTACTAAGTACTATAAAAGAACGTATGTTATTGCATTATACTTTTACTAGCGACTTTTACATAATATTTTTAAAATATCGAAAATTTACCGAATTGTACCATACCGATAACGAAGAGAAACCGACATGAATAAGACGATTTTAAAAAGTTTAATTTTGCTTATACATAATAAAATAATCGAAAAATTAATATGATTCAAATTTTATAAAATAACTGATCGACCGAACCATTGACACCCCTGGCTAATACCATGTCCCAAACAAATTGGTAGATTGATAATTGGCCGAAAGCCCAATCTTCTTAGTGAGGTGGATTTTGCCATTCTTTAGGTTTTTAAAGTAAAATAAAAGAAATATATGCGTGACTTATATTTCAAAGGCTTAATACTTAATTTGACTCATATAGGTCAATAAATATGAAGTCCAAAGTCAAAAAGGTGGCTCCACGAAAACAAAGCCCTAGCACGCACACGGCACCAAGCATGATTAGCACAAATAAGACACTTCGGTGTTATTATTGATTTTTTAATCACGCTTGCTTTATGGGAAACACTTTTGACCTTAAAAGTTTGTTCATGGGTGAATTTATTAGTTTTGGAGTTTTCACCCTCTGATTCCGACTTTGATGAAGCGGGGGTCAAAAAATCAAGGGCACCCATTTTCAATGTCATTGGGTATAATTTCCTGAAAAATAAAGTTTCATACTGTTCTCCTCATTTTCTATGTCAAACTTCAGAATTTCCCTTTTTAATGTCTGAGCTTCATGGTAGAAGTGGATTCAAGGTTAAATTTGATGTATTCCATCTTAAAATTCTTAATACATCATTATACTTTGTAAATTTTGAGTTCTTCACATATATATTTATACTGCGTGAGTTCGATTGAATCCATAGTCAAAAGAATACTACATCCGCCTCTGCTTTATGGTCTCGTTTTCTTGAGAGAATGAGTTGCCTGATCAAACAATCGAGCAGTCAATCAAGCCGTTCTTTTTTAACTTGTATTGTATGTTAAATGAGGATAATGTGACTATGAATCATCAAATTGAAGATTGCTCAAACAGACAACGTATATCAACTGCATAATAAGTGGAGTAATGGACGATGCAAAGAAAAATTCATCTGCTACCCTTCTTATCCCAAGTTTGGATGAAACTCAACTCAAGGATATTAATGAAGGTTTTTAGTTCGCATTCAAAATATTCAGAACAAACAAGGCTGTTATAGAGAGATTTGACGTATTTCAGTTCTTTGATTAGGTGACTAAATATGAAGCCAACAAAAAAGAGGTGGTCCCGGCGGGGCTCGAACCCGCGACCTTCGGCTCATAAGACCAACGCTCTAACCAACTGAGCTACGGGACCTGTGTTATTAGCTTTCTTAAAGTAATTATAAACCCAATCAATGTAGATAGCTCTTAATGATTTCGTAATTCTGTAAACTTAGTTTTACCCAAAAAGTTAGTTGAATGGAGTGTAAGTATATGATCATAGCTTCGGCATATCTACGTACTTTACAAGTGTGAGCATTTTTAAATTGGTAATTTAGGAATTCGAACAAGGAAATTAGAGAGAAGAATGGACATGTTTACCACTCCCTCCGTCTCGTATTATATGTCGTGTTTTTCTTTTACATACCCTTTGAAAAATATTAATTAGAAAAGGGATTAAATTATTCTACCCTTATTTATATCTTGAGGTATAATCTCTCTTCATTAAATATTTATTCTATTTATGTGTTATCTCTATCTTCAAGAACAATTATTACTAGGGGTAAAAAAGGAAAAAAATAAGTAATTTTGTCTTGAACTTCTAAAACGACAAATAATTTGAAATAATTATTTTAGTAACTATTACTATTTATATGAGACGAAGGGAGTACCTAAGAGTATCTTCAATCCATACTCAAAAGTGAAGGGCTAAATTTGGATTTATTTTTTCGAAAAATTTGAACATATGGAGTCCATATATTTCACATTGAATATCTATTACTGACAAGGCGAAAAAGGAAATAATTTGTTAACAATAAAGATATGAATGAACCAAAAGTGCAACAAATGGCGAAATTAAACAATTTAAGATAGCATATGATCAGAGAAGCTGTACCTCCCTTCTATTATTAGGAGAAAAAAATATTGTTTTATGAAACGATTCTCCGAGAAACAAATTTCTGCAGAAGGGCCAAAAATGAAGAAAATTTAAATGGGTTGATGTAAGACATCTAATTATCCACAAACATTGATTGAATTATATTGTCTTCACATATCATAATAAATCATAAGTTTATTGTATTTGGAAATATCAAATGATTCCAATATTAATCATAAGTTTATTGTATTTGGAAATATCAAATGATTCCAATATTCTCGGCACGCTCCTATCACGTCAAAGATTATAATTGAACCTAAATCATGAACTTTATCATAATTGAGACAATTATATAAGGTGGATTGAGACAAGATGAATATTAATACACAGCATAAATAGTTAGAAGTACGTCATCTGGCCGTACACATGTCCTCAAGGAAAAAATGGTCCAAATCCCACATATTTTTCCTTCATTTTTTAAAATTATCCATCAAGAGGGGTTTAGTTGGAAATGATTGAATCATTAGCAAAGTGCTCTAACAACACTAAATTAACTTGAATCCTCTTGATAAAAATATTGTATTAATCACCAAAGGTTACAGTGGAGCGGTAAATACTCTACCATCCTTAATCAGAGGTTTCGAGTTTGAGACTTAGATATGGAATTATTTTTGGTAAGGAATGATTTACCCTCCAAAATGGAATTTACCGGCACAATTCCTGATTAGTCGAGCTCCAAAGCGGGTATCAAATACAGAGTAAGAAATAAAAAAGAATAATGTTGTATCACTAAACCACAATATCTCCTCCATAACACTTTTTTCTCTCTATTTTTTTTTTTTTCGATTTTTCAGAAGAGGAGTCTTAGAGCAGCCATCAATGTTTGCATTAAAGTAAGTTATCTACATCAAACTTAGGATGCGATTCTTTTTCGAACGTTACGCGAATATGAAATATTTTATGTATCGGGGTGCTTATAGGGTGACGTAGAATTGAAGCAATTAAAGAAAATGTAAAAGAAAGGGATGATATATCTATGAGTTAGTCAATTTGGTCAAGCCCTCATAACTAGTCACAAACCATCAAAACCATCCACTGGTTTATCATATATATTATATATTTATATTAAATACATACACAGTTAGCTACGTACACCATAAACTATAACGTTGAGAATAGTATACTACTTTACAATGTCATTTGGTGGACACTGATAGACTCATTTAACTTAAAATTAAAATAATACATCCTAGTATTAGCTGGTCCTGCTTTAGAACCACGCTACATATTCTTTTTCTTTTGTTTTCCATATATTGTTCGACACTATTTTTGGGTTCTGACTATCCAAATTCACGTCAAAATATTTTCCTTTGTCCTAATTTAAGTGACACTCTTTCGTCTATAGTTAATCCGAAAAGAATATCATAATTTTTTTTATTTATAAATAATTTAACTTTAAAATTCTTATTTTATCTTTAATTAGACGATTTATAACCACACAAATATATATAATATATTTTAGACTGCAGGTTTCAAAAATCTTTTTTTCTTTTTCTTTTTCTTATAATGCTGAATCAAACACTATCATATAAATTAAGACCGAACGAAAAAAAAGTAATACTTATCCAATATAGGGTGTGCATAACTTATTATTATCCTTCATAAATTAAATGTTCAATGTTTGGGAGAAAATATGCATACACCTTCCCATTATACCAATCTAGAAAAACATATTTGCTTTGTTCAACTAACTTTTTCACTTTTCTTTTTGCTTCATCTAAAACAAGATATTTTAGCTGACGATTAATTAATATAGTACTATGATATTCTTGGTGCTGAAGCATTGATGGCCCCTCAAAACTTTGACCTAAAGATGTTTGCCATTATTATTGCATGTTAAAAAGTGAAAAAAAATCTCATTTACGCGTAACACTTAAAATGAAAATATTGACAGTAAATTTCACCAAAAAGGAATAAAAATGCTATTTACTCTTTTACCGGCCATGATCATCTCACCTAACTCGCATGCTAGCAGCATTCATCCTAACGATTCAACCGATCGTTTTGCTTTCTAGATCCTCGTTCTTCTAAGTAAGATTCCTCGTATGTGTTTTTACTGTTTTACAATCTATGGGGATGGTTAGTTCGGAATTTGAAAGGGTTCGAATTAAAATTGGAACACTTGGTTCCTTGGTTTGGCTTTAAAAGGCTAAGTTTGACATTGATCAACATTTTGAGTAAACGACCTCGGAACCGGGATTTAACGGTTCTAATAAGTTAGCATGATGATTTTGGACCTAGGCGTATGTTCAGATCGGGTTTTGGATGATCGGGAGCATTTCGACGCTTAATGTTGAAAGTTGGCTTATTGAAGGTTTAAACGTTCTTTAAATTTGGTTTGGAGTAGGTTTTGGTGTCATCGAGGTCCATTTGAGATTTCGAGCCTGAGAATACTTCTGTATGGCGATTTAAGACTTGCATGCAAAATTTGGTGTCATCCCGAGTAGTTTAGAAATGATTCGGCGCATTCAGAGCAAGTTGGAAGAACTTGAAGTTCATAAGTTGATTCGATTTGGTTTGGGGTGTGATTCTTAGTTTTGGTGTTGTTTTCCGTGTTCTGAGTGTTCGAGTAAGTCCGTCTCATGTTTACAAACTTGTTGGTATGTTTGGACGAGACCTCCGGAGCAATTCAGATCGAATTAGAGCTCAAAGGGGCTGTTGGTGCACCAGTTCTGGTGTGCCCGCACCTGCGAGCTTGTGGCCGCAGGTGCGAGCTATTGGCCGCAGAAGCGGATTTGGGCATTTCGCAGTGGTTCGCAGAAGCAGTCTCGCTTCTGTGAGGAGAAGTCCGCAGGTGCGAGGAGGCCGAGTTGCGCTACACCCTCCACATAAGCAGGATCATGTCCGCAGAAGCGAAGCCAGCTAGCCTAAGGCAATTGTGAGAAGCGGACCTTTGTCTGCAGAAGCGGTGCCACAGAAGCTGCCCAGTGACCGCATATGTGAAAATCCTGGATGCAGAAAGGTTCCATTAATACGGGACTTAAACCATTTTTAACACATTTCTCTCACTTCTTGGGCGATTTTGGAGCTTCTTGAGAGGGTTTTCACCTAGCAATTTGGAGGTAAGTAATTTCTATCTAATGTGAGTCAAATACATAGATTATGGGTAGATTTTAACATGTAAATTTGTGAAAATTATGGGTATAGATGAATAACCCTAGATTTTGATAAAAATGGGATTTACCCACGAAAATGGTTATGGGATTGAGTGAAAATTATATATTTGAGTTCGTGAGGTTATGGGTAACAACTTTCTTCGAAATTTTTTGGAATCCGGGCACGTGGGCCTGGGGGTGAATTTTTAAGAATCTTCCAATTTGAGTTGATTAATTACTCTTATAGTTAAATTATGAACGTTGGAACATATATTGATTAATTTATACAATATTTGACTAGTTTCGGGTTTTTCGATACTGAATTGAGGCTTTAGAGTATATTTGAGACCGAAAAGTGAGCTTTGAGACAACGTAAGTCTCTTGCCTAACCTTGTAAGAGGGAATTTACCCCATAGGCGATTCAAATTGTTATTTACTTCTTATTATGGGGGCTACGTATGCACGAGGTGACGAGTCCGTGCGTAGCTACTAATTATGCTTATGTCCGGGTTTGTAATGTTTTCACCTTACTGGTTAATTAAAGTGCATAAATTATATTAGAACTTGATAAAGAAATTGTAAAAGACCGAATTTCACGTACTTCAGTTTTGGCGGGTTACTTTACCGTTAATAGAAATTGTGCTTCTTTGCGTATTAGCCTTGTAATAACTTCCAAATCAGATGTTCATAAAGTATCATCTCTTCTTGTGGAGCATGCTGAACGCCTCGGCAATAGATAGATGCATCTATGGTTCGTGCGGCACGACCCTCGGCAGTGTACACGTTATTCTGGATCGGATCGTACGACCTCGGCATAATCATGCATGATAATACTTTGAGTTTAATTATCTATTTGATATCATTTCATGGCTTGAGAGGTTGAAATTTTATAAGACGGGAGTTAATTTGGGATTTATTATCTGTGAAAAAACTATTTATTTGATGCTTGTTATTGAGCTATTATTGTTATTTACATAGCTCATGCTTATTTAGAGCTTCTGTATTTTATATTAGCTCATAGTAAGTATCGATGTCGACCCCTCGTCACTACTTTTTCGAGGTTAGACTTGATATTTACTGGTTACATGTTGTTTATGTACTCACGCTACACTTTTCTGCACTAACTGTGCAGGATCTGAGGCAGGTGCATCTGGCGATCACAGCGGTGCACATCCCGGCTACCCTGAGGTCTAGTGGTGAGCTGCTTCCTGAGCCGTTCTGCAACACCTAGAGTCTTTCCTTTGTATTCATTTTTTGTCTATTTTATTTCAGACAGTAGTTAGAATTTTGTATATTCTACTAATGCTCATACACTTGTGACATCAGGTCTTGGCACGTACACTAGTAGACTTTATAGTTTTGGAGTACTTATAGATCTATGATTGCACTCAATTGATTTTTTCGTTTTATTTATTAAGCTTTCTACTTCTTAAATCTCTTAATAAAGGGAATTTAATTACTTGAAAACTTATTAAAAGGAGTAATAACGTAATTAGTTCACCGTTAGCTTGCCTAACGGCGATGTTGGACGTCATCACGTCCTATATGAGAAATGGGGTCGTGACATTATATTACTTAACACCTCTAAATTTATAAATTCAGATCACAAATAGTAAATATTTTAAGTTAAGAGGTTTTCTTTTAGGTAAGTCTTAATTACCAACTAGCTAGCAACTAAGGTTAATTTTTTATTTCCTTTCCTTTTTGACTGTTTGCCAAATTTACCAACAGTGGCATCTCTTGTTATTTTAGGTTCTCTATCCGATATTTGATACTTGTTTTTGAGGCTTTGATTGATTGGGATTTGCTTCCTGTAAGCTCGTAAAAAAGGAATATGCTTTTAGGATTCAAATTCTAGACATCTGATAAATACTTTCATTTATGAATTTAATAAATTAATTATAGTAGAATGACATCCAGCACCAACTACCGACTAAGGGGCCCACATTGAATCTGCATGGATGATCAAATGGATAAGGTTCCTAGCTTTGTATTCTTTCTTCTTCTTCTTTATTTTATTTATTTATTTATTTTTGGCCTTTTAAGGATGTAACCTAATTGTTTTTTCGCATTACATGTAGTTCAATAAATTAAGGAAACATACAAAGTTAAAGAGAAGAGGTACTGCATCACCGACAATTACTCTTTTGAATCAAATTCAAGAAAATAGAAACATTGATGAAAGGGGGCATAAAAATCCATTAGTTAATTACTCACAAATTCACTTAAACGATCAAGTATTCACTTGTATGTACATGATGAGTTTTAAATTAATAATTGAACATCTATAATAAATATTTAAGACAAAATTAAAATTTAGATTAAAACTATTTGATTCGATCGAATCCGTAATCTGTGTTCTAGCTTTATCCCTAGTAATATATATAGGTGTCATGCAACAATGCGAAATATTTTCTGAAAAGAGACAACATTACAAAAATCTCTAAACTTTAGCCAGCACTAGTCTACAGATAGCTTAATTTTTTTTTTCCATTCGCTTTTCGGTATTTACATTGGACTTCAACTATTATTAAACTCGCGTAGTAAAGAAGAAAGCGATTCTCATCAAAATGCTATAGCCTAAACGTAAGACTTAGAATTTCCTCTGCCCATATATTTTCTGATTTTTGTTAATTGAAAATGATGACACCTAGTTCAATCTACAATTGGTTCAGATACTTCCACATAATAGAATTTAAGTTACTAAATATTTTTTTAATACTTTCGATACATATATACATCAATCTTGTTATGGTTTATTTCATTTCACGAGTTATTATTCAAATTTTATTTTGTATCATTATTAAGCTATTTTTTTTGGTAACGCGCGAAAAAGTCATTCAGCTTAATTACCTAAAAATCATAGAGAATTGCTACATAATTTCTTAGAACCAACTTTGCTGAAATCTGATGTTACCATGTCTCGACTTTATATGATACTTAAAGTGAAGTTGCATTTTAAATTGTTTTGTGGGCTTTCCTGATACTTACGTAAATTTGAGTGAATTTTTCATTACAAAAAATAGTTTGTAATGATCAATTAATTTGTCAGCCTATGAATGTTTATTCAAAAAAAAAATTCACTGTCAGTTTATTTTGCAATTAAATCTTTAAATAATAATACATTATCTTCTCAAAACATTATAAACTCCCGACATCTATGCCTATAATTTAGCCAATAATTTAATAGTAGTACGACAATGTGGATAAACACAAATTGGAAGAGGACCAGACTTTTCAAAATTATTCTACCTTTATTTTTAAGTTTCTTTAACAAGGCAATTTTCACTATCCCATAACTAATTTGACTCCAAATTAATAGAGACAATTTTTATTGTTCCATACCTAATATTTGACTCAAATTATAACGTGAGGAAAAGTTGAATATATTGTCTTGTCATTTGTTACTATTGTACTCTTTTATTAGGTTTTGACAGGGACCAGATATGAAAGTTACTTCCACGGTTCCACCCACTTTATCCATGCCATTAGGGTTCGTTTGGTTAAGGAAGAAATTATGTCTGAATTAATTATGCCGGAATTGTAATACAAGAATTAAGAATAAAGGGATTTATTTCTTGTTGAGCGCTTGTATACATATATATATATATATATATATATACACGTTTTTTTTTGGATATTCTTTAGAAAGTTTCTTCATAAAGGGTGTGTTTGGTGTGAAGGAAAATGTTTTCCTAAAATATATTTTCATGAAAAATGAATGGTTTATCACTTCTTCTTGTTTGGTTGGTTTTCGGAAAATATTTTTTAGTATTTGGTTAGAGAGTAAAAAATATTTTTTATGCTACTCTCCTTACCCCTCCCCCTCCCCCAAGTCCCCATGTTTCCT